>CAIGRB010007808.1:0-17201 GCA_903798255.1 Fraxinus quadrangulata | reverse complement strand
ATGAATTGATTTAATTAGTAATAATGGGATGAAATAATTATGGTGGGTTTGTAATTATAATATATATAGTTATAGTGTATCTAATTAAGAAATATCTGATTTTTGAAAACTAAAACTTTAAATCTGATTTTAGAAAATAGATCTTGAATAGGGAATATTATAATTTCCACTTTTATTAAACTCCAATTTCTTAAGTTACGTAGTTTCCACTCATTTCCTTCACAAAATAACGAAAATTGCAATATTGGTCAATAATGTGTTGATTAGTATGTTAGACCTTAACCTTTTATCATAATCATAATAATCATTATCCGATAACAAAAACCTTCTAGATCTATTAAAATAGGCAAGTGGATAAATATCTCGATCAAGACCTTGCTATTAAGTCATTACGTAACCAAGTTTATGAAACTAGATTTTACTTTTTTCCTATTAATTGACGTCCAAATATTTGGAGCAAGACATTTTTAAGAGAATCATATGACTATTTTACAAAGACCCAATATTGAAAACTAACTTCGTAAACATAGTTAAGAAGGGTGAGAACGATATGGTTCTAATGAGAATCAGGTTTGAATTGATTTTGTTTGGTTCTTTTATGCTTTAAAAGAAATTATAGAGTAAAGACTAGTGTAAATTTCGTTGTTAATTTTCATTTTTTAGTTTCAAACGATAAGACTGTTTATTATTCCCAATACATATATATCAATCTAAGAGTCGATTTAACTGATATATTATAAAAATAACAATGAAATATTGAATTAATTTTCAGTTCCTTATCTGGACTCGAGGATCATTTTATAATATTACAACTAAATAGAATTTGATTGATTCACGCATATTCTCATCCTAGTCAGGTGGTCCGGAAAAAAAAATTTCACTCCGAAATTGTAACGATTAGTTAGGATCAATTTGATGTATTTTAGAAGGCATGGATCAACTTGTTACTGGAATAATAAGCTTGAGGATCAATAATGCAATTTTGTGAAACATATCATAAAAATCTGGGACTTTTGTTTTTAGCGAATAAGTTACGATACACGAACGCGAAGGAACACACATGGCAGGTTGGCATTATTTAATTCAGGTCGGGATTCACGCGTCCCATGTGAGGACACGATGAACCAAGTGATCATCCATTATCTTCATTTGGCTCTTTACTTACATGTATATATAGACTGAATTGGATAAAAAAGAGAGGCAAAGAGGAAAAGGGTTTTAATCTGAAGATTTTTAGAGAGAAATAGATAAAAATGAGAGAAATAATAAGCATACATATTGGTCAAGCAGGGATCCAAGTGGGTAATTCATGTTGGGAGCTTTATTGCCTTGAACATGGCATCCAACCCGATGGCATGATGCCTAGGTATATAGTTTTCATCTACATACACGCTTTCATGTTTATATGCATTGAGGATTACATGTAATTGTTTGTTGGTAAATGCGTATAACATGAACGTTGTCAAAAATTATTTGATGAAGAATTTGATTTTGTAACTTAGAAAAAAAGGGTGAAAATGTAATGGATTGCACGGGAATTTATTATTATTTTGTCTTCCGGTTTGCTATCTGTTATTCGAGAAATTAATGAGTTATGGATTCTGATGAATAAACCTTTTTTCATTGGGTTTGCAGTGACACATCAGTGGGTTATGCAAATGATGCATTCAACACCTTCTTTAGCGAGACAGGGTCGGGGAAGCATCAAGCATGTACCCAGGGCTATATTCGTTGATTTTGAACCGACTGTGATTGGCCAAGTGAGGACTGGAACTTATCGCCAGCTTTTCCACGAAGAGCAACTCATATCTGGAAAGGAAGATGCTGCTAATAATTTCGCCAGAGGCCACTATACAGGTAAATAATTTTACTGTTTTGAGGAGTTCACAAATGGGTTGGCATTTGGTAGGTCAATATGTGAAACAATCTAAAAATTGGTCAGAACAATGAACAATTCTTTTTAATCAAATTGTATACCCAGCTCTAGCGTGGAAACGTGAACTTTCTAAGAGAATATGCTAGTTTCATGTGGATTAATAACTGTTTAAATTGTTAGTCAGTGCACTCCTGTGTGTGTTTTATAGAATTGATGTGATTTTGGTCATCCTTTTTTCAGTCAGGAAAGAGATTGTTGATCTGTGCCAGGACAGAGTGAGGAAGTTGGCTGATAACTGCACGGGTTTGCAAGGGCTTTTGGTGTTCAATGCTGTTGGTGGTGGGACAGGATCTGGATTGGGTTCACTGCTGTTGGAACGCTTGTCTGTGGACTACGCGAAAAATTCAAAGCTCGGATTCACTATCTATCCATCTCCTCAGGTGCTTATAGTTAATCTTATGATAAATGCTCTTTCTTTCGATCTTCATGTGACCTAAATGTGGATTTGTCATTGATTGCGGGTTTCAACTGCTGTTGTGGAGCCTTACAACAGTGTTCTCTCAATTCATTACCTTCTTGAAAATACAGACGTGGCTGTGCTCTTGGACAGTGAAGCCATTTATGATATCTGCCGGCGGTCTCTTCATATTGAGAGACCGAAATACACCAATTTGATTGTTTGATTTCTCAAGGCATATCATCCCTGACTACTTCGTTACGGTTTGATGGAGCCATTAACGTGGACATTACAGAGTTCCAAACCAACCTTGTATCATATCCTCGTATTCATTTCATGCTCTCGTCGTATGCCCCAGTTATCTCAGCTGAGAAAGCATACCATGAGCAGTTATCAGTCCCTGAGATTACAAACGTAGTGTTTGAGCCCTCGAGCATGATGGCAAAATGTGACCCAAGATGCGGGAAATACAAGGCTTGCTGTTTGATGTACCGTGGAGATGTTGTTCCCAAGGATGTCAACGCTGCTGTTGCTACCATCAAAACTAAATGAACTGTTCAGTTTGTTGACTGGTAAGGATATAGCATATAATTTGACACAAATAAAATTAATTTCTTAGATGGATATAGATACTATTGAATTCGTTGAATCTTTACCATCATTTTCTTTTAATGGATTTTGCCGGCTTGTGCGACAAGAATAAAAATACATTATCCCTTGCCCTGAGTACAGTTAGGATGTCTTTTTATACAATTTTGTTGTTATTTTAGGTGCCCTACTGACTTCAAGTGTAGTATTAACTATCAACCTCCAGCAGTTGTACCCCGAGGATGATCTTGTCAAGGTGCAGCGAGCCATATGCATGATTAGCAACAACACAGCAGTGGGTGTTTTCAAGCATAGATTACAAATTCGATCTCATGTACGCCAAGAGGGCATTTGTTCACTGGTACGTTGGTGAAGGAATGGAGAAAGGTGAATTCAGTGAAGCTCGCTAAGATTTAGCTGCTCTCGAGAAAGACTATAAAGAAGTTGCTGCTGAGGGTGTTGATGATGAGGGCAGCAGTGAAGATTATTAAAGCAGTCAAATCGACCACGAGAGTTGGGCGGCTGCCCTTCTTGTTTGTGTAGTACTATGTTCTGTGCATGGCTGTTCCCGAGCTTCTGGGAAGAAACATTGTTAAAATAGTGAATTTGGTTTCTGCTCAAGTGTTCTAGTCATGATATCAAAATCAATAGTTTATCTATGAAGTTGCATCTATTCTTCTGAACAGCAAAAGAAGTAATATTACTTGCATGTTGCATTTTTTCTTCAAAAACCTTCACAATCTTCCCCCGTCTATAAATTTGCCAAACGGACCATGAATCATACAGAAGGCTCCCATTTACAATTACGTTCTTGCACTATCAAAAATCCACAATGTACCAACATTACACACGACCAAAACTGCAACGAGGACTTTGCCTCCGGGACAACCCTCAACTCACGCATTGAACAGCAAAAAAAACCCGCAAGCAAGACAACTGCTTAGATTATGCACATTCTGCAAATGGCATTCACAGTTCACACTCGACCAAACAACCAAGACCAAATTGATGCATAAACGTATGCAGATGAATGCTGGGGGCGTCTATTAACAAAAAATTGAGTAACAAATCTATGGTGACAAAAATGCACACAACAGCGACTCCAGATACCCTCCTGTATCCGTAAATATGCTATTATGATGAGAGAATTGACTGCAATGCAATCTGCTGCTGAGGCTGCAGGGATGACAAAGTAGAAGCAAGGGTAGAAGGCGGTAGTGTCTGTTGAAGCTGCTTCAACAGATTTATCATCCGGCTAGCTGTTTGCTCAGTAGCAAGATCTTTCCCAGCACAGATGACCTAAGGCAGAAAAAATGAACATTCAATAGTAAAAGGGAGAAGAAAGAAAAGGTAGAAGTACTATATGCCAATGTTTTTTTTAAATACAAATTGAAGCAAAATTTGTAGATGAGTTGTCTCATTTTTCTTTTATAGCCATGCGGGGGTTCTGTGAACATGCAGTAACATGACTAGACATTATTCAGAGAATCTTCCCAGCAATGAAATGTGAAATAATCAAAACAAGTGCAAGCCTAACCAGAAAGAGACTTGATTTTGTTAATAACTAAGCCCATGTTTGACCTCCATTTCTTACAATTCAATTTTTTCCAAACTCATTTTCAATCACACATTTCTTAAGACCTATAACTTTTATCAACTTTTCAACCACACATTTCAAGCCCGTTTGGCATGACTTTTGAAAAACCAAAAGGAGCTTGAGACCGCCTGTTTAACTAATTTTATGAAAGTGACTCTTCTAGTTGGGAAAATTTTTAGAAGAAGTTGGTCCAATGTAGGAGTGGCAAAATGGCCAAGTAGCTCGTCAGCACGTTAAAGCTCGGGTTCGAGTGGCAAAAGGGCCAAGTAGCTCGTCAGCACGTTAAAGCTCGGGCTCGTTTCGAGACGAGCACGAGCCCGAGCCGAGCTCAGTGTTCGACGGACGAGCCGAGCCCGTCGAGCCAAGCTCATGGGTGGATGGGCCGGCTTAGTCCATTGCCACTATTAGTCCAATGTGACTTCCTCTAAAGCACTCCTGGAATAGAAAGCTACTTTAAAATTAGTTTTCAAATAAAAATTTAGGCTTCCTTAAAAAACTCTTTTGCTAAAAGCAAAAACCAAAATCATGTCAAACAGGTCATTCATCAACTTTTATCAAAATCTACCAACATTCTAATTTTTATCAAAACCAAACGGGGGCTAAATCACTCACCCCCTCTCTCCCTCCCCAACTTTCTTACCATCAAGGATTGCCATCAAGATCCTACCAGATGAAAGACATCAAGTAACAAACAAGAAAGGTTGAAAAAATTCTCTTTAAAAAGTAATTTTGTGCCATCTTCTAGAACTTGAAGAATTCCCAAGGGACCGGTGTATTCAGGTCCAATACGTTGAATGGGACGACGTATGGATCCATATTTAAACATAGAATCTATTCAGATGCGCTCGAATAACCCCTTGAAAGTGGCTCCCTTCCATGTCTCATGTCAAAGGGAAAATCAAAGTGGCTCTATTTCATTATGTTTCATACATATCCCAATTTCATTCAGTTAATACCCCTTTGATGTCATTGACACAAAAAAACAAATGTCGTTTCTAGTCTATCTCTTTCTATTTCTTTTCTATCTATGGAAAGTCCATTATATTATCAGTGGGAAAAGTAAATATCATGTCGAGAATTTCTTTCGTCACCCATACATCCATATGAAAGAACTAACCTCAGCAAATACAGAAACAATTTTAGGAAGATTCTGATTGTTTGGACCCAAAAGTTCCAGATCAGACCTGCAAGTAAGAGATGGGGTGGGGTTCTTAATATACATGCGTCAAGGTAACACTTAACAGCGGTGGAAGTAAAATAGCAGAGCAGCCCAAACTACAGCAGGCCAGCACCCCTACCTCTCAACCATTGAGCAAAGCTGGTCATGAACGACTTTTGCTTCAACAAGATCACCCTTTATTGGCAAGCAACTCAACCAGGCAGGTACAACCTGCAAGAAATATTAGCATTTCTGAGAATTCGGTGAAAGGTGGGACTTACAAATCAATTTTACATGAAAGAATGACTAGACAAAATAGAATTTTAACAATTTTGCCCTAACTAATAATTTGTAAAATGATGCAAAATCTACACTAGCCACATGGGAAGGCAATCTGGGCAAACAAAATGAAGCACTAAGCCTTAAGGTTGGATTGGGAATTCAAATCCATCATTTTTATGCCAATAAGTCCATCATGATTGATAATGGCTGATTCTGTATCTTTTCAGTGTAGACTGGGAAAATTTCATATTATACCATTCAGATTTGTTTATAGGTTATACTAAGCCCTGTTTGAGCCCCATTTTTCCATTTTGAGAGAAAAAAATGCATTTTTGAATAGTGACTTTTGGAGAACGTGTGGTTAAAAATTAAATTTTTTTTTTTGATTTACGTGTAATATTATTTTATTGAAAAATGTGTTGTTAAAGATGAGTTTAGAAAAAAATGAAATTTTTAAATAATGAGCTCAAACAACCCCTACATTTTGCAGAGATCATGACACATAAAATTTACATCGTGGCAAATAGGTCCCCATGGCTTGCAAACGAGATACTCTTTGCAGTCATAGTCATGCCTGCGCATTAACCAGTCCGGGTGAGATAAATGGACCGGATTGCAATTGGCCTGGTCAAGAACCGGTCAAATTCTGGGTAAATGGTAATAAAGTGCATCTTATATATAAATTAAATAAGTTAAAAATACAAGTTTCTAGCATTTTAATGATCAAAAAGATATTTTATAAATTTATTCACGTACATAGGAAATAATTTTTAGCTAAGATATACCCAACTTTTTAATACATAAAAAGTTTTTGTTGATAATAGATAAAACCTTTATACATTAAAATGGAACAACATACATTTTATTTTAAAAACTCTACAAAATTAAAAATTTAAATTTAAATATTCTAGTAACAAATATAATTTACAATATCAATAATATCTAAAATAAAAAATATAATTACTCACACAATTTAAAATTTTATTTGTTTGAGAAATTTTTATACTACGACAAATTTGAAAATTTTCCAAGCATTATCCACCAGTACAACCACTAACCCAACTGTTCCACAAATGACCCAGTGCCTTGGCCGCCAGCCGGGTCGAAGCCCGGGTTGGTCTGATAAGTGATAACTATGCTTTCAGCTGTATATCAGTCTCAGAAAGCAAAGCACCTACTTTTCCTAAATAAAGAAGGAAACAGAAAAAAGTACTACTGATCTTATCCACCAACCCAAAATCTAATCCTCCCAACAGTTCGCCACTGAAGTTCACAGAGTTTCAGATTTTCTACTGATCAGAGGTGTAACAATCCCTATTTTAAATAACAAAGCTGTATCAATAAAAAATATGATGAGCAAAATACCTGTGCTGTATCAATGCTGTCGCGATGATACTGACATATTTTTCCCAGAGCAGAAACAGCATTATCATATGCCATCATATTATCGGGCTGCAAAGAGTTCGGGTGTCTGATGACCACATTAAGCCTCGAAAGAGCCTCTGAACAAGGAGAATAAATGGGGTGAACGGAAGAAAATCAGCAGGAAATCTCCACACAATACATCAATAGGCAAGCAAGTTGTACCTCCGATTAGTGGTTTAAATACAGAACCACCAAATTCTGCACACACACCAAGACCATACACGGCAGCCTGAGGGTAGCAACAATGTAGTTTAGATGGGTAGGGTAGCATGAGTTAAGGCAAACATCAAATTGTCTTATAATATTGTCCAAACCTGGCAAACATCTGGATTCTCATCATTGCATGCTTCAAAAAGGAAAGGAAGATATGTATCGTAATATCTGGTTTGCAGACAAAGAACAATTTTGTTTAGAATTGCACAATCATAACCCAATAAAAAATTTTGTTATGCTAAGTGTGCATACTTTAAAGCAGCTTCGTGACACTGCTCAGCTACATCATCAAAAATGCAAATTGCAATCCTTCTCTCTTCAGCAGTTTTATCTTTTCCCTATAAGAAAAGCAAGCTCAAAAATATCCTCATAAAATGTTCAAATTCCAAGGAAACTCTTATTTTGAATCATCGTGAGCGTGCTTCCCCAAAGAAAATGATGAAGTTGCAGGCGTTGTCGAAAGGTAAAACTCACCCACATAGGCATCAGATATGATGACAGTTCATCAAAGAAAGGCAAGAAAGAGGCTTTGAATGTCTTGATCAAAGTTCCCAAGATCTCACCAACCTGAACCGCATTCAAAGGCAAGCCAATTAAAACAAGAGACACGCTCAGTTTTTTTTTTTTTTTTAGTTTGAAGGACTATCAATAGAAAAAAGGAAAGGTGGGTTGTAACTAGCCTAAGAAGGTCAGATTTGGGAAAACTAACTTGGTTAAAAAGTTCTTCTTCTTGCTCATTTTCCTCTCTAAGCATTTCTCCCTCCTCTGCATCAAAATCTTCAGCTTTTGCTCTCTCAGCTCTCTCTCCTTTTCTACTAGAGCTGGCTGTGATCACCTGTTTTATCTCATCCACAATACTTCGAACCTGGCTTTCATCTAAAAGCGGCCCAGATATCTGAAAGCAAAGTTTAAAGGTAATGAGTTTCATGCCAACAGAAGAATATACATTGGGAACATTTATATAGACTAATTTAATACCTAAAGAAATTAAAAGCTAAATAGGAAAAATGGTGTTATGCAATGCATGCTACCTCTGTAGCACAGACACTTCAATAAGGGTAGTGTGTCCGTATCCGATACGTGTCGGACACGAGTCGATATCGACACTTCTCGGACACTCCACTGTAATCATTTTTCTTTTTATATTAGAAATATTATATATTGTTAATTCAAAATTATTAGCAAGTAACAAATACGTACTTATATGTAAAAGATTTCAATAAAATAAATTAATAACAAGTATAAAACTAAATTTATACTATATAAATGAAGAATTTTTAAGAATTTAATCAACGTGTCGATGACGTGTCATGTCTGAACTTTTTTTAAAAATCGCGTGTCGGCGTATCCGACACGTATCGTGTCGGACACAAGTGTCCGCGTCGGTGCATCATAGCATGCTACATAGTAATTTGTCAAGAAAAATGGACTTTTAAGGACATGAGCGTACACCAATTCCAAGTCAAAGTTCAGTGTGCAGGACAGCAAAAATTTCAGCCTGGTCTCATATAATCCCATCACATGGGATGATGCATCAACTTATTTTAGTTCTGAGTATAGGGTAAAAATGAGCCAGTTAGAACAGTAACAGAGCTCTGGAATGTTCAAGCTTGGCTTATACCATCAATGACCCTAGATGCCCAAGATCGATTCCTGTACTATTTGATTGAGCTTCAATGAGCCTTTCACAAGTTCAAACAGCTTAGTTAGCGTGTGTTGTATCATCATAACAACCTAATTGGCTGAGCTCAATTATAGTTCAGAAGCTCATAAGTTAAAAATGTGTTCAACCTGGCTCATTTATCTATCAACCCAATATAGAAAAAGCTGTGGAGAAGAACCTAGGAGGTGAGCCTAACCAATACAAATAGAAAAAGGTTGCACGTCACTTGCTCACAAGACAAAGAAAACCACTTTCTAAGCCCCTATTTGCTTTTGCTTAAAATCAGATTTTAAGTAGATTTTGATAAAAGTTAATGAAATGTGACATTGAAAAGTTGATAAAATTTGTGGGCCCATGAACTATGTGATTGAAAATGAGTCTGGGAGAAAATGAGTCTGGGAGAAAATGAGGGCCAAACAACGATTAAGTTTCTAAACCAATTGCAAAAAGCTTATAATAAAGCATTCCAATGCCACCATGTTCAAGAGCTCACAAGATGTGGACAATAGTGTCAGAATCAGTGCCATCTAAGTTTATATGATACTATCATCAAGGTCCCTATGAGAGTAAAAATCCATTGCATTTGAAATTGTAGAATCAAAAATTCAAAACAGTGAATATATATTCTCTATTCTAGTATCTGAAACATATTTCCACTCCAAGACCCAAATACATATAATAAAAAAAATCTGATATCATGCATGTCGAATCATGTTTAGCTGACACTATAGATGAACAATACTGAATAATGTAATGTAGCAGAGAGTAAAACAGTATATGTAACAATTAACACGTCGAAAAGGTGGTGTCAACACCAGTAGTAACTCATATCTTAATGCATATGATAAAGTAAACCGACCTGCACGCATTCATTTAATGCATCTAGCATATTTGCACATATTTCCGTATCAGGTTCCTGCAAGATACACACACCATTCATTTGATGAGAAACAAGAAGGAATATTGAAAATTCAAGCAGCTGCAGCTGAAGCTGAAGCATTAAATTTTATATAGTCATTGCCAGATAGCAAGCATCATGACCATCAAAAGATATAGTTTTACAAACAGGTATTTCACTAATAGTAAACACCACCTTGTGTAGAGCTTCCACCAAAGCAGGTACTAAATAGTCAGATAACTGCTTAACGTACATCTCATTACGGCCAAGAGCCATCCCTTTCTCTACAGCCAATTTTGCAGAACGCAAGAGCTCTGGCATTGCTATAAACGCACAAGCAGTTTTTTGCATAAGCAACTATCAATTATGTAAAAAATCTAGAAAAGTCATCAAAAGAAAATCGCATTCACCTGAAACAGCAGCCTTCCTCACTTCCTCGTGGAAATAAAATTTCAAAAGCGGAACCAAAGTCGGAGCAACCTTCACATGTTAATAGTTTTAAGTCAATCTTATTTGGTGATCGACCACTACTTACATAAAACAAATAGCTAAATGCAGGTGCACCAACCTGATCAATCCAAGGATAGAAACCTTCCTTCAACTCATCAGCATAGCAGCATAGCATATTGCAAGCAGTGGCCTTTTCCTCTAGTACACTGGTCTTGATCCCTATTCTTTTATCCCCTAAGGTGATGGTCTCTATGCTGCATTACAGAAAATTCTTACGATGATGACATATAGTACTACAAAATACGATATACAGTCAATGGAAGAGTGAGAGTCTTTGGGGAGGGAAAAAAGAAGCATGTAATGTCTTTGAAACAGTTCAAGAATATATTAACACGAGAAAAACAATTTTAAGAACAAAGGAGACCTTTCATCATCTGATTCATCAATTTCATTGTCTGAATCGGCAGAGGTTATGATCACATCAGGTTTTAGCTGAGCAGACTGAAGCAAAGGAGGCATGACGACACTCATGTAAGGAAGAAAATCCTGTCCCAAGCACTTGCAAAGTCTTGCCCATGCCTAGCAGAGTATTAAGTATTTTAGAAAGTGGTTGGGTATGCTAATATATAAAAGAAAAATTTACTCTTCAGCTCCAGGATGCTAGCATACTTGTAGCATGTAACTGGTAGTAGGATCATCTGTCTCCAGCTGAGATCCTTGCAATGACATAAGCACTTCCATGACCTTGCGTAGATAGTAATATGAGCTTAGATAAACATGCACATAGTATACTCAATAGAAAACAATCATGAGAACTACAACTTAGATCTTGTTTTAATATACCTGCTTCGCATCCTCCTTGAATTTTTCCTTTCCAACTGCCATCCCAACTAAGCTAATGCATTCCATGGCTTTGGCACGAAGCATGCGGTTGGACTTGTCAGTTGCATTCATCAATATAGCTTTCAAGTAAGGCATAACTGCATCATAGTACTTCTGGAAGTGCTCCTGTTGGTTGTTACATTAGTAAATACACTGTCATTTACAACGAACAACAAAATCAAAGACAATAAAGAATAATTATCAAAAGTTATACCTGAGATGAATCAGCAACTGAAGCCAAGGCGGTTAAGGCCCCCTCTTGCACCATTTGTTTGGAGTTCTGCAATTCAATCATTAGTATGGAGCAGGTCAAAAAAACGAAGAATATGGTCAGTTGTTCAGTACAGATGTAGTGTATTGTTTTTTGTTGGCATTTTACCTGCAAAAGCACAAGCAGCTTGCTCACTATCCCATCTAAGTAAGGTGCTAAAATTTCTGGGGTGCAATTCTCACTGAAGTTAAGCACGGCTGATGCTGCATGTGCCTGCAGCAAATGAGTTTAAACAGCAGAGGAAGAACCACGGTTAACAGATTGTCACAAAGTGCGGTGCATCATAACATAATCCAATGCAAAGACAGACACAGAAGGAGAGACAGATGTGAAGCAATTTCAGATGTATATAACCAGAGCAAACATTGAATAACACAAAGTAGGTTCTTATTTCCTAAAACAAACCCCTTTCATATTGTAGAAACAATAAGAATACAATAATGTGGACTAAAAGCATCTTCAGCTAAGCTACTAAGATGCTTTTAAGCACCTTTTAGCCAATGTTTGGTCCCCATTATTTCCAAAATACATTTCTTTCTCTCATTTTCAAGTTTCAACCACACATTTTTCAATAAAATAATATTACATGCAAATCCAAAACTTTTCCTTATTTTTAACCACACATTCTCCATCAAAATACTATTCCAAATTGTATTTTAGATTAAAAATAAAATAAAAAATGGGGCTCAAACATGCTCTTAATCTCAGTCAAAACATCTTCTAAATGGCTCAAATGCATAGGGGACTACATTATTCCTAAAGGTAACTTCAAAACGGAGAAAATACTCCTTCAAATGGCCTGCCTTAATTTGGAAATAAAAGAAGAAAGAAAACACACTAAGATACACATATTTTTACATTAACAAGACTGTTTTGTGAAGCAAATGTAGAACATCAAATTTTGACGAGAGATTGGAAGAGCCAGTGTGATTGCACAATTGAAAGCAGAAGTAGATGAAAAGGTCAAACAATTAGAAAACGCGATTATATCTTGAGGTAAATTATATCATGAAGTTCACATCCAAGGATAGAATGGAAAAACTCAACTTATAGACAAAAAGCTTATGCCAAAGACTTGACAGTACAACAAAATGAAACAAACCTGCACTCGAGGATTTTGGAAATCATCCATAGCTGAAGCTAGTGCTGGCAACACATGTTGATGGTGCTGAACTTGCAAATCAGGGCCCAAGTCAGTTGACAGCTGTCCAACAGCATTAATAGCCGCCCATCGGACACGCGGATGTGGATCTTGAAAGGAATTCAAAACCATATTCACTACTTGCTCCAAATTTTTAGTCATCACCTGTAACAAACAAAATTGAGGGGGTTCACCAAACAACAAAGGAGATATATCAATTTACTACAAGCTAAAAAGAATAGTTTAAAGTGATCCAGAGAGGACAATAAGCAACAAAAAAACGCAGCAAACAAGGTTGTGTCACTTAAAAAATGTAATCTAACTGATACAGGAAGTAATAATAGTCAGCGAGGAGCTGAATTAATTTCCATAAAGCACTACTAAGTATTACAGCTATTGTTAATTAAAACAGGCAATCATTCAGTAATACCAACATTGCGTATCCATTAATTAATATTGCATAGAAAAATTGGATGATAGTATTGCATTGTGTGTACATCCATTAGAGAGCATTTACAGATTAACTTTTAACAGAGCTAATAAAATTATGTTTATCTCAAAATACAGGTTGAGTTGAAACGTTGCAGATGATCATTCAAGTTTGAATTATACTCCTCATCAAAATGAAAAATATTTTATATAAGTTAGACAAGAAAAATATGCATAAAAAGAATACATTTCTAACAAACATTTACTTGATCACAAAAAACTCACTTAATGGTTAATCATCGTCATAAAAAATACAATCCAATCTAATTTGTATAGAAGTAATATTTTATACCTTCGAGCAACCCTCTGCAATTTGTGCCAGCACAATTAGAGCGGCATGATGTTTCTGCCACTCGGGAGCCGCCAAATAAGCCACCAACTGCTCAGATGCCACGGGGACAACTGTATTCCCACCAAGTGCAATCGCCAGCCTATCCAAACACTCCTGCCCAATGCTATAATTACTGGTCTCCCCTGCATCCTCGTTCTCAGCCTCCGCACTGTGCCACATGGGATCGTCCTCCACATCCAAAAGCATCTTCATCAAAATTGCAAAAAGCCTACTAATGAACTGTGGCAACTTGCGCATCATCCCGGGAGCCCTGTCCCGTGCTTCGGCTAAAGTAATCACAAACTCAATGGCTAGATGTCGAGTGCCTTCCTCCAAGTTCTCGGCATCAGCTATCTGCAACATGGACCCCACTACATCAGCAATCTGCCTCCGCAAAAACCTCGGTTCTGTCCCAGCCAACTCTATAAACAACTCCAACGCCTCCTGTGCTGTTGCTTCCTGCCCGCGGTTCAAGGCCTCGGTTAATGTTGTCATCATTGAGGGCAGCAAATCCTGAAACCTATCACGATCATTTGAACTTGACAAGCACTGAATGAAATTAATAACCGCGCTTAGAGCCGCAATTTTCACATCGGAGTTGGGGGAATTATTCAGCACATTTAAAAACACGCTGTGCAAATCAGTTGTGTATGGAATCAACGTTTCGCCGATGAACTGGGACAATTGAGATAAAATCAAGAAGGCGGATTCTTGTAATTTTGGGGAATTCGATGTTACGCCTTGGAACATGAAGGGCAGGAATTCTGGCCACTGATTTTCAGGTAGTAAGGAAGAGGCGAGTTCTGAGACAGTATCGCATAGCTTCTTGATGATGGATTTGGATTCCTCACGCTGGACAGAGGACAAAAGGATGTTCTTCACGGTGGAGCGAGTCGACTCGGTGAGTTGGGGCCAGATGAACGAATCATCCTGAGTCAACTGTTTTCTCAAGAGGATTGTAGACATAGCACGGGCTTCATGGTGCGGGCAGGAGGAAAGGAGGTGGAGAAGTTTGAGAGCGAGCGAGTTCGGATCGTTCTGCTTAAGCAAGTTGAAGATTGATTCGGCCTGGGACCTCTGCTCATTGGAGGAGGACATTAAATGGGAGATTAGTGTTTCGAAGGGCGCCGAATCCGGACCCAGAATCGCTGCAAGCTGCGCTTGCTGGAGCTGAGTTGACTCGGCGTCCATCTGAGTCGGCGATAGCGAGTTACTAGGGTTTTTGATATATGAGTAATGGTGTTTTGGGGGTGGCTCTCTCTCTCTCTCTCTCTCTTCCACGTTGCTTGAAGGGGTTTTTATGCAGAGAGAAAATATATAGTGAAATGTTTACTCCAGGTACCCAAACATTCAAAATAAGAGCACTTGGCTCCCATTCTTATTTTCTCGATTATCACCCTCGCAAACTTCGTGAGATCCCGATTGACGAATATCATTACCGTCTCTAATGCCATCAAATATCTATCATCTCCGTGCATGAACTATTTGTTCAAGACAATTTTAGCTACATGTGAATTTTATGAGGAAAAATTCATAAAAAATAAATAGAAATATACTTCACGTTAACTATATATATATAAACATTCTACACGCAAATTGTCCATATAAGATAGTTCACGTGTGCAACGAGTGGACATTTGATTGCGATATATTTATACGTCCATTAAAGATTCATGTAAATTCATACTTAACTTTGTGAATGATCGCGATAGGAAGTAAGAAAGTTGATTCAACTGCAAATTTTCATGTATAGTCTTTGTTAAGTGATTAAAATTAAATTTTAATTTTGACGTAGATTTTCGTACATGGCAAAATATAGGAGGTTGGTGTACAAGCTTCAAATTGTGAAGTACAACATGGGAAAGCAATTCGAGGGAACTAATGATTTTGTGGCATAGAAAT
The DNA here is from genome assembly GCA_903798255.1 of Fraxinus quadrangulata. Taxonomy (NCBI): domain Eukaryota; kingdom Viridiplantae; phylum Streptophyta; class Magnoliopsida; order Lamiales; family Oleaceae; genus Fraxinus; species Fraxinus quadrangulata. The sequence goes on along the minus strand of CAIGRB010007808.1, from coordinate 1,577 downwards.
TGTTTTGGAGGGAAAATAAAGTAAATGTGGATTAATGATTATAGTGGTGGGGCCTAATTGGCTGTGATATGGGTGTCAATTTGTATAATAGGAAATAAAAGTATTATGACAGATAATATTTTCTTTTGATCAAAAAGAGAAAATCAGTCAAAAGTCCCAAAAGCTTGCCTGATATTTATAGAATATAAAGATTTTAATTAATTTTGGGATTTATTCAATAAATTAGCTCAACATTTCAAAAGTAAACTTTAGCTCCTATTAATTTGCAAATAAAAGCGAATCCGTGGTCTATTTCAAAATTAAGTGAATTATTAAACTTTATTTTGTTATGAGTTTGTCCCCTAATTTATATTTTAATTCCGAATAAGTTATTTGATCTAACCATCATGATGTACAATTTAAATTTTAATCATTAGTGTCCGTGAAGGAATGTCATAATATACCGATTCACAGATTGTCATTATTGTGTGCAGACATATCCCAGAATACGATGCAACTTGACAGTGGGTTTTAAGGTTATTTCGGTGTTAAGATATCATCTAGTCTTTTTATTGTGGACGTCATTTTCTACTAGTTTCCTAAATGAAAAATGATGTGATTATCGACATGACCTAAATAATTTTTTTTTTGGACACAAAACTTAAATAATGCGCAATGCATACGTCTTCAATTCGAATCATGGACGATGTGACATTAAGTTGTGAGAGGTAAGATTGATTTTAGACTCTCCAAAAAACGAACATTACGTATGATGTAACGATCTTGTCACGAGGTCCGAGTCATTACAAATGAACAAACCAAATGTTGCCATGTAATGACTGTCGATAAATTTACAATATTCCACCAAATAGAGAAAGTCGATCAATTAACAACAATCCGCTAAATAATAGTAGTCGACTAATCACTCTTGGGAAAGGTTGGCTGATCGACCATGACGCATATGCGCGATTATTCTTACATTTTGAATTTCTCTTAATAGTTGAATGACGATTATGCACCTCAACCATAGATACTCGAAATGATAGAACATGTTTCTTAAGGCTCTAAAAATGACGTGGCACATGGACAAAAATCATCTACGTACAGATGCATTAAAAAAAAAGTGTGGGGTCTTTTCTAATGATTTTTTAAATCCATACTTATTTTTCGCCTATATTGTCTTTCTTCTTCATCCGGTTACTCTCGCGTAAAGTGGAAGAGTGAGTCAGAGCAATTTCATTTGGGTTTATAATTAATACTATAGGAGGATGACGTGGAAAAATAGAAATCAACTGAAATCTCGAGAAGTTCATCGATGATTTTGGGATTAATTATCATTGAACTTTCCCAATTGTTTTCCAAATTGTCATGAACTTTAAATTATTAGAGTTGTCATATAGGAGTATTTGCTTCACTGTTTTCCATTTTCAATTTTGCAAAATGCCAAAAACTTAGGTGGTGTTCTCTTTGTGTTTCAATTTTGAGTTTTGAATTCATTTTGTATTTTGTGTTTTGAGTATCTGTTTTGAAATTGTTGAAAATGTATTCTTTTTATCATTCTGAAAAACTGTTTTTCAAAATATAAAAATGGAAAACGC
>CAIGRB010007793.1:2179-12312 GCA_903798255.1 Fraxinus quadrangulata | reverse complement strand
TTTTATGCATCTCATATATCATGATTGATTTTTCAACACCTTTTAGATGAAAAGCAATTGTAACTACGAAATATAAGAACGCTTTGTTTTTTTTTATATAGGTATTATTATTAATAATACAATGCATAAAATTCAACTAATGCAATTACAATTAATATTATTTACTTAAGTACATAAATACAATGAATTTATTTGTTTAGTAATTCTAATGTACATTTAATTCACATTCAATTGCTTAGATAAGTAAAATACAATAAATTTTTAGTTCATTATTAAATTGCACACACACTATAAATTAATAAATTATAAATTTATAGATTAATTAATACCTTTTAAATTAGAATTCATATGGTCCCAAGGCTATTAATGAATTTAGAGAAATGCTATGTGTACATTCACTTTGACAACTCCCTCACATGGGGGTGGGGCCCGCTCATGTGAGAGGGCTGTCAAAAAGGCTGTACATTCAGCCTTTTTTATTAATTTATATTTATATAGGTTATCCTCAACGCAACAAAATAGTTTCAGACACGGTTACAATTTCAAGAAATCAGGATGTTGGGTGAAAACGTCGACTCTTCTCTACTATACTTGAAATACAAACAAGAACTCACCCATGGTTCCCGATTCACATATACATTGGCTGTAAGCAGGCGAACGTACTGGAATTTTGATCACGAATTTAAAGATCTAACAGAAGTTCTAGCACTTGCAAATAGATTGATCGTCACATATGCATACTTGATTATACATCTTCGGCACCACTCTGACTGCCGTTTCTCAGTATATTGAGCTTGCAAAGAGGACAGGTAGCATTGATGCTCAGCCACTTGTCTATACAGGTACAGTGAAAATGATGACGACAAGGTAGTTCACGCAATTCATTTCCATCATCGTAGGCACAAAGGCAAATGCAGCATTCCTGCAATCGAACACAAACAAGATCAAAAGGTAAAATCATTTAGCAAGTAAAAGAAAATCCAGATACATCAATTCATCCTCCAAACCTATTGTAAAACTTGCAGCGTTTCAGTAGCAAATTGGTCTCCAACCTTTCATTATACATGCAAATTCAGTACCAAACCACCACTCATTTTTTTCACCAAATTGTCACAAATCCCTAATGGAAACATATATCGCCTCAAATTTCAGGGCACGGGTCCATCTTCAGAAGCAAGACCTGCCTTCATAACACACATTTGGAGTATTGATTCTGTGCAACTATAGTGAAAGATTGGGGACCAACTCGGTGTTAGGGAAATAAGTTGGGACGCCATTTATGGCATTTTGCATACCAATCTGCAGTTGTGCGAAATATATTGCACAAAGAAGAAAAGATTAAAAAGTAAATATGGAATTTCAATCCACAAGACATACAGCATCTTCCAGAGGAAGAACATGCTCCGTGGGAGAGTCAGTATCGCATTCAGTCATTACTCCTCCAAATGATTCTTGAATTTCACCATTTTGTTTCTCGAAATCACCAATTCTACGAAATTTGTATCTAGGAAGTCTCTCAATGTCTTCTTTGGATGCTCCTTCCTGTTACCATAAAGAAGCAAATGGCAAATCAAGAAATAAATACCAAGATACTAAGACACTCAACTACAGAATATGATCAATAATCAATTCTCACTTATTTATCCTTTCCCAAGGAATAACACCGTAACAAGTCCATGGAAGTATAAAGCAGAGCCACACAAAAGATAGTTCTGACGGAAACTGCTAACACTTTAAGGAATCGAGATACTGGAAGAATTAAAAAAACAGAACTGCCCATCAAATTCACACACTTCTATATATTGACTAACATGACTGAATCATAAATTAATGAAGCTAGGATCTCAACTTCCAATGTTTGAGAAAAAGAATAGGAAAGAGAAAAACATAAATAAACGCTCGAATTATATAGAATAACCCAGCGGTAATTCTTGGCCTTGCTTCTCCAATTACTCACCCCAAATTAGTGGAAAGCCATATCTGTAGAAATTTACTCTTTTCTATTTTAAACAGGATAAAGATCAATGAAGGCGAGGAGGTGGTACAATGTAATCTGATAAAGGGAATGACGGTACAGGTATAGAGAGTAAATCTTAATGTAAGTGACAGTGAAAGGAAGCTAAAATTAGTGAGGTACTAAAGTAGCAGATGGTGGAAAAAGCTATTGTAAATGCATGAATGATGAATCTATCTTTTCCCCAGATGACTTCCAAGGTAAATGGATGCTGCCAACCTTTTTTCTGGTTTTAAAGTATATTTTTAAAGATTGGGGGTGGGGGGTAAATTGTTACATAACAATATTTCATTATACACCCAGCAAATTAAGCCATTATTTGGTCCTCATTACTTCAAAAATATATTTCATGTCTCTTATTTTCAACCACACATTCTTCAATAAAATAATGTTACAAGCGAATCCAAAACGTTTCCTTATTTTTTAACCACATATTCTCCATCAAAATACTATTCCAAAATGCATTTTGTTGAGAAAATGGGGCTCAAACAGGCATTAATATGGATTTCAATAATTAATTGCATAGCATAATAGTAGTATTTATTTTAAGGTCAAAACACCCAGCAATTGCCACAATGAGTGATTCCTATTCTCTATGAGCAAGCCGTCACTCTTTTTAGACTATTAAGTTTAATAATGTTATTCAAGTTGAACATGAAAAAAGTCCCTGGACAGCCTAGAGTAAATTTCTAGCCAAATGATTGCACTTTCTATACAAGGAAGTAAATCAACTCTAGCCACTCAAATCAAATCGCAAGAAGTCACTCAAGCATGTGCACCAATTGATACCGTCAAAACCCAAGCATAAATCTTATGCTAATCATGAGAATAGGCACAGTATGGTTCACGTAACAAACAAGGAAAGTTACTAACTCCCAAAGGGATCTTCTGCATATCAATCACAAAATCTGAACTAACAACTTTTGTGGCTAATAATCAGTTCCACACTCATTGTGAACAGACATTTCTGGTAACAGTCCCAAAAATCGAACTGTCTTCTTTCTATTATCATCTTCCTCAAGCAACATAAGGCACAGAACCAGAGGTCTGGCCAAACAAGGGAAAATTTCTGAAGCAAAATGTTAGTATGAAAGGGGTCAAAGCAACTCACCGTCACATAGTACTGCAAATACAGAAATAGCAGGTCTGCTTTTCCATTTCTAAGCTTGAGAAGATAGGAATCAGTCATCATTTTGATTTGGACACAGCAAAAAAAGGAAAACACACAACTTTGGTAAACTCCATGAAAAAAGTGGCAATGAGAGGATTTAATGTCAAAGATAGCTCATAGTTTAAAGGATAATTTTGTACACCAATACTTTAATTATTAAGGCAAGCTATATGAGATCATTTCCTTTTACTAAATTCTGAAGGTCATATTTTCCCAAAAAAAAAAAAATTCAACAAAAAGAAGCTACCTGACCAATAGAATGGAGGCATTCAAAAAGAAAAATTAGTTACTCTTTGTTGCTGCTTGGTAGGAATTCCTCATTATATGCAAATTACTTTAACCCCACCCCCTGGAGCATGGAAAGGAAACATGAAATGTTTTGAGAGAGTTAGTGCTGATATATAAGCCCACAGGAAATATCAGTGTCTTCTTACCATGGCCAAACTCAGCTAAGACGATTTACACACATCGGGGCGGAGTGGGATCGGGTCTTTGTTGGATGAAGTCTTATGGGTTATCCGAAGATAAATAAAAAAAGAAAAAAGAAATGTGGAATTCCTTCCACACTTCCGAAGCAATTTGTCAACAGCCAATAACGATCAGCCAAAGCAGGTACCTGTGCAGAGAGGCCACCCAACTGCATCCTCAACATAATGCCAAGCCAGCTGGACTTAACGACAGATCTGTTTTCTAGTTTCTTTATTTTATCTAAAAACTGCTTTTAAATTCAACACCACTTTGTAATAACTTTCAGCATCCTCTCAAACTTAATCCGACTATCTAGATGTGTATCTCTTCGTTCTTCTCATACACAGACCTTGTTAATGGTAGCTAGCCTTTTCAGGTTTAAAGCTGATAGGCCACCTATCAAGTGTACCAATGCTAGAAGAAACAAGAAGGATTGAGAAGCAACTAGGAGGAGGGGCAGCAACAGAAATCTGTTACAAGGGCAAGTGAGGAGGAAATTAGTTAGGAAATCCTTATAAATAGAAGTAGAAGGGATGGTAGAAAGGAGGCTTTTATTGAGTGAGTAGGGAGACCTTCAGGAGAGTTTTAGCCATCTCGAATGACTATTTGTTATTTCCTTTCTTGCTGTAATTTCTTTTAATTCAATAAATATATTGTTGTTCCTTTGATTCTACACAAATCTGCCCCTTTTTCCAGTTAGAACCTTATCAAATGGTATCAGGGCACGTTGATCTGTTGGCCCAGATGAAGATAGAAAGTAGAGAGGAGATCATGGAAAAGGAGATGAAGAAATTGAAAGTGGGGATGCAACACCTTCCCCAAGTGGAAAAATTTGTGGAACACTTTACACTGAATATGGCCAAGATGATACAGACAGTGGAGGCAATCCAGAAAATTGTGGTAGCTTTCATCCATCCGAAAGCAGAGATGAGTAGAAAGTTTGAGGGAGAGGGATCCGGATGCCTTACAGAAGAACGGATTCCAACGAGCCCATTCCAGACCAATCACTGAACACATGATAGAGGAAAAGCACTGGAAGAATCAGGTGAAGCTACTTGTGGCAAAGTCACGATGGCAATGGGTCAAGGCATACATGGGAGATCAGTGGTAGGGTTCCGGCGCTCGTTGGAAGCTTTGGCTGCACCTGTGCTGGATATCACAGAGGGAGTGTTGGAGGGAACGTTTATAAATGGGCTGAAACAAGACAAAAGGGCAGAAGTCCAATTGTTATGTCCACGGGAATTGGGCCAAATCATGGATATGGCCCAAATAATTGAAGATTGCAACAACTTAAAAGCTGGAAGGGAGAATTCAGCCCAAAAGGCCATCCAATTATTTCCAGCCCCAAATCAATGGGAAGAAAAGAAAGTGGAACCCTTCCCTACGAGATCCGTGACGGTGGGGGAGAAATACACAGTTGGCTACCAAGGCAAAAATATACTGGAACCCAATCAATTGGTAATTTTAGGGGAAGCTGAAATTGATGGCATCGATAAGGGACAGCCCTTTAAGCTATTTTCTGATGCAATGATGCCAAGGATGCAAGGAAAACGATTGTACCATAAGTGGCAGGAGAAGAATCCAATTGGGTAAAAGGGGCTACCAAACTTCTGAAGCCTCCTGGGAATCTGTAGCAGCCCTTAAACATCAATTCCTTGATTTCAACCTTGAAGACAAGGTTTATTTGGAACCCCAGGGCATTGATAGGCCACCTATCAAGTATACCTATGCTAGAAGAAACAAGAAGTATTCAGAAGCAACTAGGAGGAGGGGCAGCAACAGAAATCTGTTACAAGGGCAAGTGGGGCTCGACTGACAATTTGTTATTTCCGTTCTTGCTGTAATTTCTTTTAATTCAATAAATATATTGTTGTTCCTTTGATTCTTACACAAATCAGCCCCTTTTTCCGGTTAGAACCTTATCAAAAGCATACTATGATATGGTTTATATTCAATTCTAATCCTACAGATATCCATGCATATCTGAGTTAATACATAAAAAATTGCCAGCTACTTTGTGGTGATATCATTGGGCTCTCCTAATTACTGTAAAGCCAGCTGTAAATTTAGGATTTAACCAAGGCAAAGAGACATACATAGATATAGACTAGTACTTTTTTATGCTAGCTAATCATATTTACATCATAAAAGATTAAACAGCTTTAACTACCTGATCTGCTACTGCATACAAGATTGCAATAATACATGGTAGACAGCAGCAAACAGCAATTCCAATGACACTTGCCACTGCAACGCAGATAACAACAAAGAACACATCGAATGCCAGAAATGTAATGCAAAGCCTGCAAAACAAAATATTCGTGGGCAATGATAATAAAAAAAATAAAATAGAATTGAGACTGAAGCAGAATTAGAGGGGATATATTTGGAAAACCAGTAAAGTTGAGGTGAGTCATGAGTCAAACTTTGGCCACCAGCAGATACCCAATAGAACCCAATTAACCACCAAATGAATGAGAACACTGTATTTGCCGACTCCAGATGTTTAAAGACACTGCAAAAATTAAACAGCATGAAATCGTTATACATATCAATTTTTCTATTTCAAAATCATAAAATTACTGAATACTTTAAAGGCAATCTGAGGTCCTGTTGTTGATACAAATATAATAACTGAGGATCATTCTAGTGGGTGGAAAACAACAGGGTACAGAATTATACTTTTCAACAAGCATGACATGTATATAATCTTTCAGTCAATAGCACATTGTGAAAGGAAATTATGAGTAAAATGGTTTTCTTTAGACAAACTTACAAGATGAAGGTCATTACATTAAATGCGATTAACTATTGCAGAGTCTAATCATGCAACAAGAACAATCACTTACTTTCAATACTGAATTTGCTACTGTAGTCTGCAGCTGCTATACAATATATCAGACTTACAGCTGTATACCTTACCTTATACAACACCAATTTCAGCGGGATAAGTCCATAGCCCAATTCAAATAGTCTGCGTAAATACGTATGTGGGGTGGGTAAGTGTACAATAAGTCAATTCAAGCATATACTCCCATTTCCAATCCACAACAGTAGACATTATATGAATTACTAAGTAACCTAATATGTATATTATCGATATCAATGTCCGTAGCTGCGGGTAAATTATCAGCACAATAACAAAATCTACAAAAAATACCACTTTAAAACAAGTAATCCTATATCCAATGCATTTCAAAACACGTCGATGCAAAATAACATTCAATATGCGGATGAGTGAGAAATATCTAATAGAAAAACTTAAGGTATACACATATGCAAACTTTTTACCTAGTTTCCTCGTTATCCTGCCGGCGCTCGGAATCATAATCCTCATCCTCTCCATCATCACTTCCGGAGCTAGAATTAGAGTAATTCCGACTGTACCTAACCCCATCCCTCGAGCTTCCTTCGAGATTCCGCTGTACATACCTCTTCTTATACTCCACACACACACACACCATGTGTAGCACGCACTGAAGAGCATAGCCAACAATCCATAGCCTTATAGGCATATACGGAGACTCTTTCCTGCTCATGATCAGCACAGAAATCGAAACAATCACAGACGCTAGGTTCCATATTAGGTCCAGTACTACTATAGGCTTGGAGTACGCCCAGTCGCTCTGACGCTCCTCGAGTTGATCGGCGGCAGCCTCGCGAACTCGGACAGACGGCTCGCGCATCGAGGGGTTCCGGCTGCTGGCGCGCCGGAGGAAGCGAGCCGCAGTGCGTAGGCTCGGCGGACTGCGCAGAAAGCGGTGGCGCGTCCGAAACACCTGCTCCCCCATTAACGGGGTTATATCGATGGTGGAATTAGGGCTAGATGAGGAATTGTTTGAAAACATCGTTTCAGCTGGAGAATTTCTTCGATTGAGGCATTGACTGATAGAAATTTGTAGGCAAGAGATCTGTTTGGAATATATATATACACACACACACACATAGTGGTGGGTGTTAGATGTTTGTTTGGATTTGGATTAAAATGGTGAGCTTAAAACTTACGTCCCCTTGTTTCAAAATATTTTCAATTATATATTTTTTATTTTTTTAACTATATATTTTACATCGCATCATTATTTAAAATATATTTTTCTCAATAATATTCATCAAACACACCCTTACATTCAGCACTTGTTTGATTTACTTTTTAAATATTTTTAGAGATTAGATTTAAAAAAATTTAAGTGTATTTTTAAAACTATTTTGGAGTATTTAAAAGTCGTGAATTATTGAATCAAGATTTTTCAGAAAATTTAAAAAGTCGCATGATTAATGTGTAATGACTACTAACTTGTAAGCATAAAGTAAAAATACAAAATTTTGAAATGCTTTTATTAAAAAAATAAAAAAGAATATTTTCATAAATATCTTTTCATCCGTAGTATTTCTCTATTTCTTCAATTTACCTCTTCTTCGCATTCTACTGAGCCATGATACAAAAAAAAAAAAAAAACAATGCTTTCTCTATTATCATTCTTTTTTTTTTTTTTTATTCTCTTTTATTTTTATTCTTTTGCATCATTTTCTCATTTTTTTACTTTTTTTTTTTTTGAAAAAGAAAGATTTTCCACTCTCTTTTTTTGTCTTGATTTTCTCCAATTTTCTATAAAGAAAGATCATTTTTTATATATTACAAATAATAAATTAATTTACAATTAAATTTTTATATATGGATTGCTTGTTTAATTCAATAAATTTTTACAGATTTGAATATATTGATAATTTTTATATCCTTTTAAAAATATTTAATTGGCATAATAAGCCCTCATTTGGTTTCCATTATCTCAAAATTTATTTTTCTCTCTTATTTTCAACAACACAATTTTCATAGATAATATTACATGTAAACTAAAAAAATTTCCTTCTTTTTCAATTATATTTATTTTTCTAAAAAAAATACTATTTCAAAAATTATAATTTGAAATAATTGAGGCCAAACGGGAGCTAAATACAATTTTGATAATGTGTAATAAAATAAATACAAGATTTTTTTAGAAAAATAAAAGTTTGTAAAATTCAAATGAATTCTATAACAGTTTTCAAATAATAAACAAACCCATTAAGACTTTAATGATTTTGTAAAAAGTTAATAAATGTTCGTTTAACTTTATAGAAGTCTTTAAAATTTCAAAATGAATACACAGATATTTTCAAAATCGCTTTCATCAAACTAATTTTGAATAACACATTTTTTCAATAAAATAATTTTGTTAAATTTTTTTTTTTAACTTTTTAATTTCACATTTTACAAAAAAAAATCATTTTTAATCACTAAGGGTTCGTTTGATTGTAAATGTGAAAAATGGGTGGAAAGAAAATGTTTTACAGAGAATTGATTTACCTAAAAATTATTTTATTGAGAATTGTAATTAATTGTGTTTGATTAGTATAATTTTTCATGGAAAATGTTGAAATGTTTGGTGTATGTTTGGCTTCGTTTTTTTTATGAAAATTGTCCATTAAAATGATAGTTTTTTCTACCATTGTATCTAGAATTTGTTCCAATTGTCAAAAAAAATTACCATATCGAATACCATTTGTTTGGCTTTATTTTGCATGAAAATTGTCATTGAAAGTGGTAATTTTTTTTACGATTGTGTCTAGAATTTTTTCCAATTGACAAAAAAAAATAGAAAATATTTATCAACAAAACATCAAGAATTTGTTTTCCTCAAAAAAGTGGAAAATTTGAAAAGTTGGAAAACATTTTCCCAGGAAAATTTTGCATATCAAACACTACAAAAGTTGAAAAATGGATAGAAAATATGGTGTATCAAACGGAGCCTAAAATATACTTTATATTTTGTAAATTTATAACTAATTGACCCTACATTTGGAAAAGAGGTACAGTAAAAAAAAAAAAGCATGATGAATGAGAAGTTATTTTTAGACGAGGGTAAAATAATTTGTGCATTTAGGAAAAGGATAATGATATTTTAATCAAAGAAAAACTTGAAAGACAGTAATTCTTCATGAATAATGAAAATTATAGCGAAAATTACTTGTGGTTGCCTTACATGGTATATACATGACCGTTTGTTATTTGACGTATGGAGCAATAAAAAACTACTACATTAATACATTAAATAACAAATTGTCATGTATACCCTATTGTTTCACGCGAATTGTCACTAACAATTAAAAAAGGTTCAGACGATTGTGTAAAGAACAGACCTCTTGAGACAAAATCCCAAAAAGTGGTGTTTTATTTGGCGAAAATTTACAAATCGGAAATGAACAGAATGCCTCCAAGGGGCGCAAACACACTTGTACTAAAAGAAGAATTTTAAAATTAAACTAAGAAATTGAAATTACATATTCTCTGTTGAGAGTGTTTGATTCGGGGTCTTTTCTTCTATGTCTTCTCTTCCTTTTATACTCCATTGATAGTTTCTTTGTGAAGACTGCTTGGTGTTTTATAATTACCAACTTTCTTTATGATGACTGATTTGTCGTGAAATCGTCATCTCTAACTGT
>CAIGRB010007785.1:4324-17172 GCA_903798255.1 Fraxinus quadrangulata | reverse complement strand
TACCTGAGAACTTTTTTTGCTGCTGCAAAGTGAATGTCATTTGGAGAATGCATAAATCTTGAAAGCATGGTTGTTGCAAATATAATGTCAGGTCTTGTGACTATAAAGATGAATCAAATTTTCAATAAGACTTCTTTAGAATCAAAATTGATCACCAAAGGAATTTTGGGTTCAGTATATCATATGTATATACCGAAATCGACACCACAATGTCACAAAACCCAAAACCATAAACCACACTCAACTTCTTGCTATTTCATTACCCACTAAGGACACGGGTGATGTTTATTGCAGCCACACAATAGTCACAAAGGCTAAGGGAATGGAAAGACGAGAACACTGTAAAAGGAAGCACAAAGCAAAGAGCGCAGCCAGGAACTCTCATAGGGACGAAGCAGCAATAACGTTTTTCACACACAACCAACACAAAACGGGGGTCAACATATAAATAATAATAGGTGGGCTTTTAGGTTAAATAGTGATTAGGCCCAAAAGCATAATAGGTAATTAATAAGTGGGCTACATACCAAAAGTCATCCAAGGAATTATAAGTCGGGCCATGAGTAGCTCTAATTAAATTAGGCTACTTCAAATTGCCCAAATAGGTTGTAGGTTTAGGTCATTACATTTGTTGTGTCGATATTTTACTTTAGTCATTGGTCGATACCGACTCAATAGATAATTTAACATCATACAATGAACTTTATCAAGTATAGTTCTATTCATCATTTCCACTACCCCATTTTGCTAGGGAGTGTAAGGAACAATTCCCATTATCTTTGCACAAATTGTCAAATTCAGTGTTACAAAACTCTAGGCCATTATCAATTTTCAAAAACTTGATCTTCTTACTAGTTTGGTTTTGAACTTGTCTTTTCCAATTATTAAAACTGTGAAAAATATCCGACTTATCCCTCAGAAGATAAACCTATACTTTTCTAGAGTAATCATCAATGATGAACAAAAAGTACATATTTCCACCCGAGGTAGGACTGCTAGCAGGACCCTATAAGTCTGAATGTACATATTCAAGCATGCCTTTAGTTTTATGAACACTTGTGGATAAGGAAGTTCTATGATGTTTACCAAGCACACAATGGTCACAGAAAGATAAATCAAATATACAATCATTTCCAAATGCACATTTTTCATTAAGAAGTCTAATCCCCTTAATACCCATATGTGCTAGTCTATTGTGCCATTTATGTGTATAATCATCCTTAGCAGAAGAGATNATTTTTCCTGATTCCCTTAATAGAGACAAGTGCACTCTTAACCAATTTTAAAATTTCATTTCCAATTTTACTAGTGAAGTCAGCTTTCTCAAGTCCTTATACTGAAATTAAATTTCTAGATAATTCAGGAATGTATCTAACATCCTTTAAAGTATACAAAAAACTAGTTTCAAACTTTAAGGTAATATCACAAATTCCAGTATAAGCATAATTGTCACACAGCACAACATGCCCATCATTTGATTTATGCAAATTTTCAAACCAGTCCTCTTTGTTATGTCACATGAAAAGTTGCACTGAAATCAAGTATCCATTCATGCAAATGAGAATTGGCATTTAAATTCAACTAGCAAGATAAGCAATAGGACTTGTAATCATATAAACCTCACCATCACCACTATTGGAAATAGAAGACAACACATTTACTTCATCTTTCTCCTTACCCTTTGACTTACCTTTCTCTTAATAGCAATCCTTTATAAAATGCCCCGTGTTTCCATAGCTATAACATTTCTTAACATTGGTCCTAGATTTGAATCTAGACCTACCCTTGCCCTTCTTTCTACCTCCATTACTACTTGGCTCTCCATTACTCTAGTAACCATCAAGATTGTTTTGCCTAAATTGAGTTCTACCCATCATCAAGTGAATCTCATCACTTTTTTTATCATGTTTTTCAACTCTAATCTCCATCTCCTTACTTGTAAGTGAGTCAATGATAATTTCAAGTGCCAAAGTGTCCCTACCATACTTAATAGAATTCTTAACTTCCTTATAAGTATCAGGTTTGGAATTCAGCAAGATAATAGCCTTATAAGTAAATAAAGCTTGTTTGGAGTAGATTTGAGCAAATACAAGTCTTTCAAATTTTTTCACAGTCCTTTATTAGTTTTCAGTTTACCCACTTTTCTCAAAACGACAAGACAAGTGTAAAATTGCCATCAATGGCTTTTGAAATTTTTTGTTGAACCAAAATATCTCTTATTTTTTGTTGCCAGATTGAAAATCACATTTTCCTTAAAAGTTCCCAAATCAAAATTGTGAGTTTTCATTTTTAATAATCAATAAAAAAATTACAAAATCACAGTTAAGCCGCCCAAAGTAGACCTATGTTAGCAAAAATATACTCCATTTTAGATTCTCATGGTTTCATAAGATTCTCGATCTTAGATCAAGGGAATGTTCAAACGGGTAAGGTCAAGTTGTTTTAGTAACTTAACGATGCAACAATAGATATGTCAACCAAAAATAGTTTCACGCATAATATATAATATGCCGAAGTTTATCAAGAAATTTAGTCGCATAGCAACTAAATGCAAGTAGTTCCTAATTTCTAGCACACACAATGGTTACCCCACGCGGTAACCCCAAACCTATTGTCACCCCCACACGATGATGCGCTAGTGCTGAAAATTAAACGAGATAATCCAATTTACCAGAGTGGACCTATCTAAGTCCGTAAATAACGAGAAATGCAAATTTACTACTTTAGCACAATCACTATTCACCTAAAAGTCCCCAACAAGTGTAACAACCAATCAAACACCCAACTGATCACAAACGCACAGGGGCAAAAACGTCTGATTTTCATCGTAAAACTTGAAATAGAAAACTAACAATACCAAATCGTTAGTAATCACGTCAGAAAAATTCTACTTGAAGAAATTCTTCCCAGACGACGCCGGATGCGCCACTGCTAGAACATTCATACGTAGCCATCGTCAGCTGTCGTCACCACCACACGCAGTCGACATAGGAGCACCTCCACCTACAAATCAAGGTTCTGGCCTCCGTTTAGCTAGAGTCAACGATTTCAAGTTCGGTAGTTTGAAGAGTGAAAATGGCAATTTTCATTTTCAGTTTCCTCCTTCATTTTCTCTCCGGATTTCACACAACCATGACTCTGATCACCAAAGGAATACCGGGCTTAGTATGTCATATGTATATACCGAAATCGACACCACAATGTCACAAAACCCAAAACCATAAACCACGCTCAATCGGTTGTTATTTGGTCGCCCACTAAGGACATGGGTGATGGTTATTGCAGCCACACAATAGGCACAAAGGCTAAGGGAATGGAGAGATGAGAAAACTGCAATAAGAAGCACAAAGCAAAGAGCACAACCGATAACTCTCACAAGGAAAAAGTAGCAATAACATTTTTCACACACAACCAACACAAAACGGGGGTCAATATATAAATAATAATAGGTGGGCTACATACCAAAAGCCATTCAAGGAATTATGAGTCAGGCCATGAGTAGCTCTAACTAAATTATGCTACTTCAAATGGCCCAAATAGGTTGTAGGTTTAAGTCGTTACATTTGTGATGTCAATATTTTACTTCAGTCATTGATCGATGCTGACTGAATAAATAATGACTTAATATCATCGCTTGAGAGGTCGTTTGACAACAATTTGTCTAACTTTTATAACCATCCTATTTTTTTAGTTTTTCATTAACAACAAGAGGTGTAGCTATTGGTTTACAACTAATATTCTGAACTTTTTCAAGATTTTCTGAGCATCTCTTCTATGAAATAAATACCCCTTCTTCATCTTGATAAACGTCAATTCCCAAAAAATGTCATAGCTTCTCCAAGTAATCCATTTCATACTTTACCATCATTTCCTTTTTAAAATGCTCAATCATTTTAGCATTGCTTTCTATTATCACCAAATCATCAATATAAAGTGCCACAATGAGAATATCACCAATGCCTTGTCTTTTCACATACAACGTAAGCTCACTCTTGATTTTCTCGAATCTTTTTTCTTCAAAATAGCTGTCAATCTTACTATACCATGCACTAGGTGTTTGTTTCAACCCATATTGCACTTTCTTTAGCATGTACACATTTTCTTCATGGCCTTAGATGACAAGCTCTTTCGGTTGCTCAACATAAACATCTTATTTCAACTCTCCATTTAGAAAAGCTGACATTACATCAAGTTGATACAACAACCAACGTTTCTCAGCGGCCAAAGAAATAAGAGTTCTCACAATATCAAGACAAGCCATAGGAGCAAATATTTCTTGATAGTGAAACCTGGCTGTTGTAAATAGCCTTTGACAACCAACCTTGCTTTGTTTCTTTGCACCAAACCATCTAAGTTGTATTTCACCTTTTAAATCCACTTTACACCAATAATTTCTTTGTCTTCAGGCCTATCAAAAGTTCCCATGTGTTGTTCTTTTCTATTACATCAATATCTTCTTCCATAGATTTCTTACATGCCTCTTCCTTTACTGCTTCTTCCAAATTCTATGGCTCCACAATGCAAAAGTTATCTAGCATAAATTTGGAGATGATGGTGTTTGTGGAGAAGAGATCCTAGAATTAATTTAATGAGCTACATTTTGTTGTGAAATAGTGACCAGAACAAATTGATTTTCCTCCACCTTGTTCCCAATTCCATTTAGCCTTTTCTTCGAGTATCAAATTTGGCTAATGATAATCTTGCTGGTTTTCAAACTGTATAGCCTATAGTCTTTTGACATAGTACTGTAGCCAACAAATATGTACTTTTCAGTGGCCTCATCCAGCTTGTATCTTTTCTCCTTTGGGTTTTGAGCATAGCAAATACAACCAAACACTCTTAACATGTTTAACTGATGGCTTTCTCCTACTCCAAGCTTCAAAAGGTTTTTAGTTCCACACAGCCTTAGTAGGACACCTGTTGATCAAATAAATTGTAGTATATATAGTTTCTACCTTGAAATTTTATGGTAGTCCTCCATCATGCAACATTGACTTTAGCATCTCCATTATCGTTTGATTTTTCCTTTGAGATACTATATTCTGCTATGGAGTGTAACTAACTGTGAGTTGTCTCTATGCCATCATCTTCATAGAATTTTTTAAATAGATTGGAAGTGTCTCTTTTCATGTGTCACTTCTTAAACTTTTAATTGAATGGCCACTTTGCATCTCAACAAGGCACTTAAACTTCTTGAAGACTTCAAAAACATCAGACTTTTGTCTCAAAAAATAAACACAAGTTATACGAATGTAATCATCAATAAAGAAAATGAAGTAACTATTTTTGGAATGAGATGGACTATGCACAGGGCCACAAACATCTGTTTGTACCAACTCCAACACTTCTCTTACTCTCCTTTCCACTCCTTTATGAAATGATTGTCTATGATGCTTTCCAAGAGCACAACCTTCACAAACTGCATTCTACTCTTCAATGCTAGGAAGTCATTGCACCATATTTTTCTTGTGCAACAACTTGAGGCTTTCAAAATTGAAGTGGCCGAATCTTTTGTGCCATGACCATGATTCATCAATCACCATAGCTTTTAAGCTAACATCTCTTGAGTAATTAAAAGTGGCAAGCTTCTATAAGATCTTATTTTTACTTCGGCCACAACATTTTTTTCTCTTCCTTGATCATATAATTTACAGCCATTACCTTCAGAATTGAAGAACATAACCATGCTCCAAAAGTTGTCCAACGCTTAGTAAGCTTTGATCCAACTCGGGAATAAAGAGACCATCGCCAATCACCTTTCTTCCTTTCTTTGTGTCAACACCAATACTGTATTTTCCTTTCACTTCTACTATAGCGACATTGCCCACCCTCACTTTGGAATTAAAAGTAGTATCCATGTTTAGGAAAATATCTTTCTCCTGCATCATGTGATTACTACACCCACTATCTAGGAACTTGATCTCGTTCTTCTTTTCCAAGACATGTTGGCCTGCAAAAAATAGATTTATTTTAGCTTTCCCATCATCTTCTTTATCCTTAGTGAAATTTGCTTGTTGGTTATTCTTCAATCTACAATCTTTCAGCAAATGACTAAACAGTTTTACAATGGTAACATTGAGGCTTTCCTTTGAACCAATAATCCATTAGTATAGCCACGCGAGTATCTGAAAATCTACTAAATAGCTTTTCAATATTCTTATCTGAGATTTATCTTGTATCTACCGATTGCATATGATAAATCTGGACTTGAACAAACCATAGCATCCATAAGAGTTCCCACTGCATTAGAATATGAAACGCAAGACATATAATCAACCTCATCATCTGATTGTGGACATAAAGTAGATAAAAATCTGAAGTGTGCAGCTAAAGGTGTACTAATAGGTTTGGCATTCTACATATTGAATAAGTAGTGAACTTTCTCAATATACCATTTCTAACTTGGGGTATAATTTACGTGCCTTTCTGTTTCTCAGATTCTCCATTCGAAGTATTTTTTTGCTACTCCTAATTCTTTGATGTCAAACTCTTTACTGAGCCAGGCTTTCAAATTTCTTAACTCTCCTTATCATTTGCTACTATCAACATATCATCAATATATAATATATTGATAGTATATATACAAACGATCCATCATCACATCTTTTAAATTAGACACAACTATCATAACTACTTCTTTTGAAGTTATGAGTAATCATAAATGAGTCAAACCTCTTATACCATTATCTGGACAACTATTTCACTCTATAAAGAGACGTTTTTTAGCAAGCACACATAGTCATCATTTCCTGTAATCATAAAACCCTCTAGCTACTACATGTAGATGTCGTCATCAAGTTCTCCATATAAGAATGTTGTCTTCACATCCAATTTTTCAAGCTCTAAATCATGCTTGGCCACAATACCAAGCAAAGCTCTTATCGAGCTATGCTTTAGAACTAGAGAAAACACATTTGTAAAGTTTATACCCGGACCATGAATCTATGCCTTTGCAATTAGTCTTTCCGTATACCTGGCTTCTTCAACTCTTGGTGTACTTCTATCTTTTAAACACCATTTGCAACAAACAACTTTCTTACCGTTAGGTAATCTTACTAAATCCCACGTGTTATTTTTATAAAGTCATTCCATATTTTCCTGCATGGCAATCATCCATTTACTATATTCATCACAACTAACTGTTTCTCAGTAAGTACAGTGTTCTTCACTTGAATCAATATACAATCAAATTAGCCTCACTCTACCTCTATGGAAGTCTAATATCTTTTATGGGTTGTCTTTAGCAGTAGAATACTATGGTGGCACTAGTCATAGTGACAAATCAACACTAACTTAGACTTATTAGCTAAACTGAGATATAGACTCTGGTATAGACCCGAACCAATCTTAAACTCCACTTGTGTATTTAATTTATACTAATTTGTATCAGAAGAATCCCTAGAAGGTAAGACATGAAGCATTTACTTTCATTAAATATAACATCTCTACTGATTAAGACTTTACTTATTTGTGGACATCATAGATTATATCCCTTAACACCAAACTTATATTTAAGAAATAAACACTTTCTAGAGCTGGGGTTAGAAATAATTATTACTTGGGGATTTGGGATCCTAGTCCGTCCTTCATTCATAAATTACATAAAATTTGTATTCAACCATCAATTGCATTTAGTTTAGTAATTCGCACTAGCATCGTATTTGATTTAATTTTAGTTAATATTATCGTTTCGGTTAAGGTTATAATAAATAGAAATCAAATAAAATAAATCTATGTAGAAACAATACTCGAACTCAAAAAAAGTCCACTTTATTACTTGTTAACGAACCTTACACTTACAGTGGTTTTAATCCAAAATATATTTTCGTGAACATTAATAAAAGAGTTATAAAAGTGAATGAGTCTATTGGGATGTTGTATAAAGTCTTTGTGTTTGAGTATGGAATAGGGAGAAAAAGTCATCTAAATTATGCTAACCAGACACCAAGCTAATGCTCGAGCGTCTAAAACAGAAAATTGTCGCTAGCCTGCCACTCGGCTTTCTCTCGAGCGGCGCACCTGTTGCTCACCGACGCTCGAGCAATGGTGATATTCGGAAAATCCTAGTTCACGATTTTCATGAGTTCAATCTATCCTCTCTAGTATAAATACACAAGCCCCACGTCTTAAAAAATGGTGGTTGATCATATTATTCTACCAAGAGAACATATTTTGGAGATCCTAAAATGAATCTAACCTTTGAGATCAATCGACAACACCTTGGAGAAAAGATCAACCCAAATTATCAAAAAAACTACTTTCTAAATATCTATCGGAGAGTCCTTGGGATTCATAATGGTGAATAGAAGTCACGAAGATGATAAGAATGAAGAGTTTATTTTTCATAGTTAGGATCGTACTGTAAATATTGTCTGTACTGACGTTATTTACTTTTTTGAAATTATACAAACTGTGATAATTCAACGTAGGATAGTAATTGTATGTGTATTTACCTAAGTATAATTAATAATAGTGACTTATTGCTAATAATAATTGGTAAATATTAATTCCACATTATACACATATTCACCACCCTCCAGGTATAATTTGGGTCGAACATCATTAATTTTCAATTTGTATCAGAGCCTCAATTCGATTCCTGACCTTAGCTTAATCTAGATGAATCAGCCTCTTTTAGTGCCTCAGTATTTTGATAGAAGAAATTATGCATACTGCAAAATTAGGATGAGAGCCTTTTTGAAATTTGTGGATGAGAAAATCTGGGTATATGTTTGAGAAAGGTTGGACCACCCCATCTACTACTATTTCGAATGTAGTTACCGCTACAGACATTTTCCTTTGGACTAAGGATGAACTAGCTGAGTGTAATTGGAATAGTAAAGGACTTCATGCTCTATTTATGATTGTGTCCGCCGAAGAGTTTAGTAGAATATCGATGTGTGAGACCGCCAAAGAAGTATGAGATATTCTAGAAACCACACATGAAGTACTAAGATAGTTAAGAACTCAAAACTACATATTTTGACCACTAGGTTTGAAGAGATTAGGATGAAGGACGATGAATCATTCGATGAATTCTATGTGAAGTCAAATGATATAGTAAACTCTAGCTTTAATCTAGGTGACAAAATTTTGAAAGTGAAAACTGTGGGAAAATTCCTTAGATCCTTACCCGAGTGGTTTAGACCTAAAATAACAGCTATCGAAGATAGCAATGACTTGGATACAGTTGAGATAGAAAAATTAGTTGGATCTTTCCCAACTTATGAACTCACAAAAACTCAACCTAAGAATAATAAATCTATAATCTTAAACATTGTTAAGGATGAATAGTATGACTCTACTGATACGGAGAACCCTAATGATGAGAATATAGGTTATTTTGTCAAGAACTTTCGAAAAATGTTTAGAAATAAAAGAAGCTTCAAGAGAGAAATATAGGTGTCATAGTAAGTCTAGAAAGAAATCGCAGTCTGTGAGATGTCATAACTGTCAAGGTTTTGACCACTATAGGAGTGAATGTCCTAACAATAAGAAAAACTAGGGTAAAGCTGTGAATACGACTCTTTCTATTAACAAGTTTAATTCGGACAATCAAAGTGAGAAGTCCAAGTCTGAAGGTCATAATTATATGGCTTTTGTCTCTCTTGTTAGGAGTAAATCTGATCAGGAAAGTAAGAAATGAGAGGACTTAGAATGAAGTGAGGACTCTGAGGATGATTCAGAGATTTATGAGGCGTATAGTCAGTTATTTGATGAGAGTCTTACGATTAAGAAGATGAATAAAGTTGTTCTTAAGAAGGTTAATAAACTTGAGCTAGAAAGATAAACTTATATCTGACCTTCAAGAATCTACCAAAAGCCTTAGTGAGTTAAGAGTAGTCAATGAGAACTTAGAGTGTAAGGCTAAAACTGTAACAAGCGAACTTGAGAAATCCAATAATCAACTCCATTCTTTCTTGAGTGGATCTCAGAAACTTGACAATCTTTTAAGGTTGAGCAACCCTATTGGGAATATGAGAGGTTTAGGATATAAGTAGACTGATCATAACACTACTAGTACTTCCAATACAACCAACCACGGTATGTTGCAAATCTTGAACCCCAAGAATAATGGTATCTTAAAATAGAGGTCTACTAGACATCGTAGTACCAACCAACCCGAAAACCAATTTTCGGAACCACGTAGTTTTTTCCCTATGTTTATTCTTACATGTTTTAGTTGTGATGAGTTAAGACAGTCTAGGTGTCATAATTTTTGGGAAATGATTAGAAATTAGAATATCTCTAGCATGTTTGACTTCCTTACTAATCAAGTTAGTCACTTGACTCAGATATTGACACAATTGATTGTGACTATTTTTGCCTTTAGGAAAGTCTAGGTTTAAGAAGAGTGATCTAAAAAATTTAAAATTTGATCACGGTGCTCTTGAAGATAAGAGCTTTTGTGTACCTCATTGAGTAAGTATTTTGGTGGATGCTTGTGCTTATTCATTGTGTTATTGCATGCATCTCATTTATCTTTTAATTTTTTTTCCTTTTTATTTTGTTTGATTTTTTAAAGAAAAAAAAGAGCAACACATTATATGATTTATTTGAACATATTTATTGTAACCAAGTATGAGTACTATTAATCATCCGTAGCGCAGTTTCTATTACTTTGTTTAGGCTCAATATGGAGTACTTTGTATAGGTTTCTTCATGTACCATGTCACTGCACTCACTAAGATCTTGTGAGTGAGTCTTGAGCGCGTGGGTGAGATTTAGGATGGCAGTCATCTGTTGGTGAGGTGACTTGAACATGAATTCACCTTTAACTAGCTGACCTAAGCTATAGTATATTTCGAAAAAGAAAATCTTATTCATCTTATATTCTTCTTCGGATCCTATTTGACTCGAGCAATTAAGCTCAAGTTGTTTCTCAAACCCTGATACTTTATGGTCATCTGACTTGGAATTATTTGCCCAAAGCTCATTACAAGGGTCATCTTAGTCGCTTAAGGGATAAAAGTGTGCACATAAGATGTGAAAACAAAAAATGACATATGCTTAAATTCAGGGGGAGAAAAGAAAAATTTACACATGAAAGATGAGCTTCATTATTTTGTAGGCCCTAGTTGTGTTAGGTTTTGACTTTCATTAATAGGGGAAAATATGAATTATGCAGTAATGTTTACCATGTCTTTTCTTACAAATTTTAAATTTGGATTCATGTCACAAGAAAATAGTAACACCATATACACACAAGTTGCTTATGCAATTTACTACATTTAGACTTGAATAGAGTATGTGGGAAAGTTTACTGTTCATTGATTATACTGTACTTGTTATCAATTTCATTTTTTAGTTATGTATATTGTTGTTGGTATTTCATTAAGATATTTAAGCAAAAAAAAAGGGTGAGAAAGATTTCTTGTTATATGTTCCTTCGTCATTCGTGACAAAAAAATGGAATAGAGTAATTAAGGGAGAGTAAGTATGCATCCTCATCATTCCATATCATTTTGAATACTTGTTTTGCTTAGCATTTTTGAGTTTTGATGTTTTATGATTTTAAAGTTTCAGTTGGTGTTTTGATCAACATTGATATTCAATCTCAATCTAACTAGCATGATGATACTATATTTGCTTAACTTTTCATGTGCTTTTACACTTGGTATTTGAGTTATTGATTTCTAGAAACAAGTTTGAAGAGGAAAGCAAGCATCGATTGAGTTAGTTGGATTTTGGGTAGTAGTGTATGTTTTACTTTTACTTGTAATAACTAATTTTGTCACAGAATGTCAAATGGTGAGTTTTTTAGGTTTCATTGTATTGGCATGACTTTAGACAAAATTAATGTTAATAAAAGAGTTATAAAATTCAAGAAGTATATTGGGATGTTGTATAGATGAACTAGGAGTCTTTGAGTTCGAGTATGGAACAAGAAAAAAAGTCGTCAGAATTTTGATAGTCTATTGTTAAGCTGATGCCCGAGCATCCAAAACAGAAGCAATGTCACTAGCCTACCACCTATCTTGCTCAAGCAGCGCACCTGTCACTTGCTAGGCACTAGTCTGACGCTCGAGCGATAGTGGTATTCAGAAAATCTTAGTTCACGATTTTCAAGAGTTCTATCAATCCTATACAACCCCAATACCTATCTACTATAAATATACAAGTCCCACTTTGTAAAAAATGGTGGTTGATCATGTTATTCTACTAGGAGAACATATTTAGGAGATCCTATAACAAATCTAACCTTTGAGATCAATCAATCATACCTTGGAGAAAACATCAATCCAAATTATCAAAACACTCACTTCCTAAATATCTATCAGAGAGTACTAAAGATTCAAAAAGGCAATCTGGAGTCCTGGAAGAGGACAAGAACGAGGAGTTCTTAGTGATCCACATGAGACAGACAATTCTAGAAGGTCGAGAGCTGGTGTGAGGAATACGCAGTCCAGGAAGACCTTGGAGATTATAGGAAATAGGTTGACGAGTCTAGAAGGTTATCTAGTCTAGATTATACTTTTAAGTCTTCGTCTATAGTGGATTTTATTAGCTTGGTTCCGAAAGTTTTTATCCGGGAGGGGTTTTCTCCATCATCAAAATATTGGTGTTATTTACTTTTCTGTAATTATACAATCTGTGGTAATTCAATATAGGATAGTAATTGCAAGTGAATTCATCTAGATATAATTAATAATAATGATTTTACAAGTAGTAATTGGTAAATATTAATTCTACATTATACACTTATCCACCCCCTCTAGGTGCTAGTTGGGTCAAACATCGTTATATTTTCACAATTAATTACCTTCGTTTTAGATTTTAAACAATTAAAAACAATTTTTCATTGCATAGTCATTCTTAACGATCAATAGTATATTTGTTGAATGTCG
>CAIGRB010007783.1:9668-28276 GCA_903798255.1 Fraxinus quadrangulata | reverse complement strand
CTATACATTTATGATCCTGTAGTGGAACCCACTTTTATTGAATTAGCCGCTTATTTTACACTAGGTTGTGTGAATTGATAACAACATATTTCTATTCTTGGGCACCAAATTAAATCATAATTTTCATGTCGCGTAATTTATTAAATCGTCAGTATTACTTTGATTTCCCCTTTTACCAAAATCTGGGCTGGTTGTGGGTCACACTGACCAACTTCATACAACGTGAAGAAATCAAATACCAGAGTTCTCATTTTTGTCTCTCTCTCTCTCAGTTTCTCAGTCAACTCTCACTATCTTTATACATAACAATATTAAATTATTACTTCTACCACGCCTTGAGTCGTTGACTGATTTTATTGTGCCATTTTTTAAATGAAAACTTGCCCCTTCACCTAACAGCTTGTGTTTTCTGCTATGCAGAGTCCTCAATCCTCACAGATTTCTTGTACTGAATTACTAACAACAGCAAGAAAAATGTTACTATCCTCTGCTACTTTCATCAGACCTGCTGCTACTTTCATCACGTCCCAATCAAGAGAATTTCACAAGCCCATTAGGATTTTCACAACGAAATTGGACTTCAAATCCCAGAAATCTGGTTTTTGGGTTTGTAATTATAGAGATCGGAGTCAAAATAAGATGATCGATCGGATTAGAATTCCTACCAGTACTAGTGAGGATGGTGTTGGAGGTTTTGAACGAGAAGATTTCGTTCAAGGGTCTGCAAATTTTGGAGCTGGTGGAATTGAAGCTACCCTCAATCAGTTGGTGAGTAAAATTTCTATATTTAATTAACATTTTACGCTGTTGAATAACTTTGAATGGGATGATGCTTCTTTGATTTACTAAATTTAATTGTTCTGAATTTAAGCTTACATTTATTGGAAATTGATGGAAGGGAATTAACATTTGTTTCGAAAAACACACACAAAAACTGTCATTCCAGTGTTCAGTTTGATTGATGTAGAATTGTTGATTTAAAAGCTTAACATCATTTAGATCTTAATTTAATTAATTGATAATCATTTCCTTCCCTGGTCCACTAACCCTTTGTCTACCTATAGTGTGGTAAAAAGAAGAAAGTATGGAAATAATTAATGATATATCAATCTGAGTTTATTTGTCTTGAGGATCCTGTAGGACAAAATAGTTACAAGAACTACTGTAGAACAATATGCAGAAAAGAAAACTTGTTCACAGCACGATGTCATAAAGTAAACTTGCACTGCCCTCCATGAAACCTCTTTAGACAATTACTCTCAAGATACCACGGTTGAATCACTTGTATAACAAGAGATTTTCAGACTTTAGATAATGCTCCTGAACAATATCTTTAAAAAATAATAATATAGAATTGTATTTTTTCACAAATTACAGAAGTTCAAAAGCGATTTCAGTGTAATTTTTTCAAGAAAAAAAGGGATTTATATAGTCCATGAATTATAATTTCACCACTAACAAGTTATTATTAATTCCACATTTTTTTACCACTCGACCATCTATTCCAATTTAATTATCTCTTTCAAATAGTATATTTGATAGATAGCTAACAGATTCCGCTCCATTTTCTGATTTGACAAGTGTGAATATGCAATTGATGCATTATTTAAATTTTCACAGAGAGGCTGTGATGTCCCTTTCGGAGAAAAAATGTCGCTTGATTTTTTTATTTTTTTTTGCAGAAATAATGGTTTGTATTGGTCCTTGACAGTAGAGGCAGAGGTAGCGTTTTGCATTCTAAAACAGACTAGATCCACTCATTAGCTGAATAAAACATTTTATTTCTTTGAGTTTTAAAGGAGGGAATTGAATTTACAGTATCTCATTGTTAAAGGTTACAGTAAGAAATGGAGGGAAATTCTTAAATTTCACCCGCTTTAAGAAAAATTAAATTGATTTTCTTGTAAATTATTCTGGACATTGATTAAATGACTCAAGATTTTGGTATTATTGATTAATAGTTTATACTTATTGAAGTTTCCAACATAAGAATTGGAAAAAAAATAGCATATGCCAGCACTTTTTGAACAAGTATTCCCCATATTTCCAAGATCCATCAACGTATAAGTAAAACAGTACATGTTTTCTACATCTCTGGAGCATTTTCCTGTGATTCTTAGGATGGAGATTTTAGTAACATAACCGCTGCTAATTCTTAAAAGAGATTTCTTAAGTACGCATTATTTAGAGTTTATGTTAATGTTGTGAGATATTGGATGCTTGCAATAAATGAATCACTTTGGTTCGTTGTTGATACATGCATATTCCTAAAACTTTTCGACGAATTAAGATTGACCTTCACGTTTCTTTGTGCTACCGAACATAAATCATTTAGTCTTAAAATGGTGAAACTATGGTTCCGGATAATCTCATATCTCCATTAACTTAGGCTTTTTCTTCCTATTAAAGTTGTTCCCTCGTGCAGAGTGTTAGTTAATATGCATGTGCATACATACGCATATGCTGCTTTGGAGGGTTTTTCACATTTCTCGATAACTTTTAATGCTATGTGTTCATAATTGATTTTAAAATAACCAAAAAAAAATTTAATTGATCTTTCATTAAGATTTTCACTGGGATATTTTCCTTGGTGCAGAGTAAGTGGGTTGTGTCGGCGCTTTTTATGGCTCTCATTCTCTGGAGGCACGATGCTGAAACAATGTGGGTGGCCGTGGGCGTTGCGCTTAATACTACACTCTCAGTCGCACTGAAATTTATACTAAACCAAGAAAGGCCGATTTCTACCTTAAGAGCTGACCCAGGAATGCCTTCTTCGCATGCACAGTCCATCTTCTATGCGGTGGCATTTATCAATATGTCAAGTAACTATTTCCAAGCATTCTTAATCTTGTTTAACTTTTCACTTATCAAAAGATGTTGGGATACATAAGTTACTTTTTAAGGGTAAACTTACTTTCAACTTTGGTCATTAAAAAATATTTATTTTAGAGCTTACTTATTTACGTAAAAGAAAACTTTAAGCTTAGCAAAACATGCTGATAGTTTGGCAATAATTCGTTAACTACATCATTTTCAGTGTGATAGTTAATAAGAAATCTCAGTAATTTTTTTTGCTTGTTCTGATTATGAAAGTTCTTTAACCTTGTGTGCATGTGTATTTAACAGTTTTTCGCATTTGTCATCTTACAAAACCTTTGACTTTCTTATATTTTGTTGATATATAATTTTTCTGTTTATTTATGTGTGTAATTTGTTATATATACCCCTAATCTTCTCATCCCTTTCTAAATTCATGCTACCATTATTGCTCAATATACTTCTGAATATTGTTGCTCTTCTTGTCGTGGAAGACTAATTGGTTTACATTTGGTCAGCTTACGGTACATTTGGCTTTAATTAATAGCTTCTGTTTAACTTTTACCATTGCTCATTAATAAGATATAAGAGTATTGGACCTTCAATAGAAGTAACACTTGATACATAAAATGGTGAAAACTGTTTAAGGTAAACTGTTTCTGCTCATGATACCTTCTAGTTCTTATGTTCCATTGCAGTGGCTGAATGTTACGGGATTAATGCACTTACAGCAACCCTGTGCGGGCTTGTCTTTGCAATTGGATCTTATTTTGTAAGTACGCAGCAGTTAAATTGATTTCAGGGATTCTAAACATGCTTGCAGTGTTATATTCCTTAGTGATTTGTAATGCTTCCTGGTCTATTCAGTCTAATAACCAACAATCACTATTGAAATTCATTTCAACCACGGACAAAAAATTAAGCCGTATCCCTATTAAGTTTGCTATCGGCTGCCTGAATCCTACTTTGCCAGATTGAAATTCACTAAGAAAGACTTTCGAAAGTGATCCGGACTTGAGATAAGAGACGCTTGGAATGAAAATCATAATAAGCAATTTTATTAATATTATGATTTCCGTAACTAGGAGGTGTCATCATTTGGTTGGCATGTAGCTGACTTATTGATTATAAGCTTAGTTTGTTATCTTCGTATATTTGCTGGACCATCAAGGCTAAGAGACAGATTATCTTCTTGAAAGTGATTGCTTATTTTTTATTGTTTCTGCTTGCAGTCATGGCTACGGGTTTCACAACAATTCCATACAATTAGCCAAGTCCTTGTGGGAGCTGTTTTAGGATCAACTTTCTCCATTTTTTGGTACTGGTCATGGAATACTTTTGTATTGAAGGCATTTGTATCCTACTTGTGGGTTAGAATTCTGATAGTTCTGGGTTGTATTGGATATATCATCGGATTTATTGTTTTTGTTTTCGTGAACTCGATTCTGCGCGAATAATGATACTATGATATATTCTCATATTAGTGTTTACTGAGAATCAAGTGAATGTCTGCTAATGCTCAAAATGAAGGTCGATTGGCAAGCTTGATATTCTATACTCGAAAACCCAACCAATAAAGTAATAGGTCACGTGTTATTTTTCGATCACAAAATCACAAATTTTATAGATTATAATTTATTTATCGATCACAAATTATCAAATTAATACGTCACGTACTATTTCTAAATCACAAATTACAGATTTTATAAGTCGCAACTTATTTTACGTTCATGACTTATCAAATTAATTAGTCATAAATTATTTTTTTATCACAAATGATCAAATTAATTGGTCATAACTTAATAAATTGTGAATCGCGATTACAAAAGATGTATGAGGAGTAAGGTGTGATTATAAAAGGTAAGGAGAAATTCATTATATAAAAAATTATTATAAAATGCGTGATTACTCTGAATGATATGATATTATGAAACCCTAATATATATTATATATATAATAAATCGGGTCTATACCGAGGGATTGAGCCCCGCACCCTTACAGGGATCAGTGGTGGGCTATGAATTGGGCCTTTCTGCTCGATCCCTCCGTTACCACCACATATTCCCATTTTTCTTCATAATTTTAGTTTCACCAACTATTCCGTACCATGAATTTTTTGAGTCAAGCCAATAGAATTCGGGTCACCACATTGGGGATAACTTGTGCAATTTAGCCTTATTTTATAAGGATAAATTACATTATGTGTCTCCAACATTTTCATCTTGTATCAATTTTGTCAATTTTTATTCCCTCGTGATCCAAATCTTTTATTAATTCGCGCATATAGTTCATATTGACAAATTTCGTTCATATCACCCAAATATGCCGTTGACGTCACGTAAAAAATGGTTCTGCCCTCAAACTGTAATAAACTCAAAAATGCAAAATGAAAAATAAAATAGAAAAACAATAAATAATAACAAAAGACAAGGAAAAATAAAGAAAATGTAAAAATCAATGTCTTCTTCCTCAATCCACTCCACCAAACTAAAAACCTCCCTCACCTGCCGCAGTCGCCACTAAGTCCCACCACCACCCAAAACCGCAATCAAAATCTACCACATCGCTAGTTAAGGGCCAAAGATGGAGACCTTTTTTTTGGGGGGGAATCCAAAATTTTCTGGTGTCTAAAGTCCAGCAACTGTCTCACATTTTCACATTTCCAGGGTATCTCTAACCATGCTCCAAATTACTGTAAAAATATCAATTTGGTGCAAAAATCCACTTCGGTAATATACTAAATTCTATATCAATTTGGTACAAATGAATAGTGTATTCATTTGACGTGATTTTTAGAGTTTTTCATAATATACTTGTATTTATTTTAATGGTTGAGAATTCAAAATAAGGATATAAAGGAAAAATGTTCATTTGGTGTAATATCCAACGTAATTGTTGAAGATTATACCTAAAATTTACATCAATTTAATGCTAAAGGTTGGAAATGACCTCATATCCCAATAGAAAAGACCCGGACGCGGTTGCACAACTTGTGTTAAATATTGAAACAGAAAATAGATTCTGTGTATCATGGATTGGAGATGCCAAAGCAAAAGAATAATGCCATTCTTGGATCTTTCTCTCTCAGGCCGCTCAGCCCTCCCGCATTATGAATTTGCTATTATATTGCCATTTTGCAGCCTATCCCTTCACCAAACAGTGTGTGGTTTCTTTCTGATTGGTAGAGATGTCAGTCTACAGATTTCTGCCACTGAATTACAAACCAATAAACAACACCGAGAAAAATGTTGCTCGCCTTTGCTACTTTTATCAGACCCACTGCCACTGTTATTACGTCCCAATCAAGAGCATTTCACAAGCCCATCACGATTTTCACAACGAAATTGGAATTCAATTCCCAGAAATGGGTTTGTACTGGCCGGAGTCAAAATTTCAGGGTTGGATCGATAAGGATTGCTGATACCACTACAATTGAGGAGGTTGTTGAATCTTTTGAACAAGAAAATTTCGTTAAAGGGGTTTCGAATTTGATGCTGATGGAATCGAAGCTACTCTCAATAATTTGGTGAGTAAAAATTTCCATTTTTGATTAATGTTTTACTCTGTTGAATATCTGTGCATGAGTTGATTATGAATTGTTCAGTAGGTACCGGATTTGATTGCTCAAGTTATATTGTTGTTTGAAATAAAATAAGAGTTATTTGAAAATTAATTGTGATATGCATTGCTCTTTAAGAAAATCCTGAGGGACCTATTCTTCGATTGAAATGTGTAGTTTTCTTTAGGAATGGAATTAGCAGTTGTTTGAAAAAGGAGACACATACCCACAAAAGAAAAGAGTTGAGCTTTTGTAGCCTAACAACCTTTGGGTACTTCAGGGTATTTGACCCAAAATTGAAATATTATATGACAGAATAATTTCATACCAAAATTGATCAGTTGACCCGGCCCAAATGAAAATTTTCATTTTGGGGTGTAAGAACTCTTAAAATTGTTGTTCAATGACTTATTCCATAGTTGAGGATTAATAGTGACCCTTGAATTGTGACTCGATCGATGGTCGTAGGTCTACACATAAAAGCAGATTCTCTTTTGACCGTCTTGGATGTTTGCAATATATTGATCACTTTGGCTCATTGCTGCTACATGCGTATTCCTAATACTTGTCAATGAAATAAGATTGATCTTCGCATTTCTTTGTGCCTGATATTGAAGATGACAGTATATAACTCTTTATAGAGAAATATATTTAAGCATGTTTTCTTTTGCTCCTTTTTTTTTTCTCAGTTGAATTTGTTTTCTTATGCTGTGCACACGTACACAAACACGAATTTGGAATATATTTTACATTTCTTGAAAACTTCTAATGCTATATATCATCAATGATAAATCCAATTTCAAAACAACAAATTTCATGAAGAATTGCTTTAACGGCTACTAGAACAGTGTTTGCTCGGTTGGATTTTTGTTATTGGAATGCATATTATGTTTTCGGTAAGATTTTCACTGGCCTATTGCCATTGTTGCAGAGTAAGTGGCTTGTGGCAGTGCTTTTTATGGCTCTCATCTGGAGACACGATCCCGAAACACTGTGGGCTGTTATAGGTGTTTCCCTAAACCAAGCAAGGCCTACTTCTACCTTGAGAGCAGACGCTGGAATGCCATCTTCGCATGCACAGTTCATCTTCTATGCAGTTCCATTCATTAATTTGTCAAGAAACCTTTTGCAACCATTCTTAATCTTGGTTCTCTTTTCTTATATCAAAAGATGTCGAGATACATAGCATGTTTGGCTAGGCTTAAAAAAGTTCAAAAGTTGCTTATTTTGAAAGTAACTGTCAAGAATAATACTATCTAGCACTAGTGGTGCTAGAACACAAGTCTAGATAAAAGAATATGATAAGTCCAGTTAAATGGTTCCATATTCTTGCATTTAATTAAATTTAATTGGGCCTATTGTATTCTTCCACCTAAACTCGTGTTGTAGCACCATTGGTGCTAAATAGTGTTACTCATGTTTTTCAATTTGAAGTTTACACTCTTAATTAAGTAACAAGAATTCTAAGCTAACTTTATTTGCTTCTTGTGATTATGACGATTCTTTACCCATATGCATGTATGTTTCACAGTTTTCCGCCTTCATTATCTTACAAAAACATCTGGGTAATTGGAGCAAAACGTCCCTACATTTGCACGTTTTTGTGCAAAACGTCTCTACCTTTCTTTTTTTGTCGCAAAACATCCCTACCTTTCACATTTTTTGCGCAAAACGTCCTTTTGACTAATTTTTAACATAAAATTACTAATATACCCTCTTATATAAATAAAACAAAAAAGAAAAGAAAAGAAAAATCAAGAATAAATTGTAATTTTACTCTTAAACGTTCAAAAAAATGAAAATTATTCCAAAACTTATAAAAATATTAAAAAGAAAAAAAAATCTCTCTTGCCCCTTTTCAGCTGAATACATGAGCTCATTTTTCGACGACTTCTGACCACCCAAACCGTCGGATATTGGTCCCAACATGTTCTCCTCATTACCCTCTACAACTACATACCAAGAAATCCACATAACTCATTGTAATTTGGCCGGAAATCAAATTCAAAATTACAGTCTGAAAATCGATCAAACACCCACAACTCGCCGTCCGGCCACCAAACCGGCCAGAATCCACCACTGGTAGACTCCTCTCATCAAGTCGAAGCTACATATGTAAACAATTTCCTCCAACAAGCAACCAACAACCACCAATTTCAAAGCAAAGACAGTCCAGTTGCGAGTTCGCACCAGCGAACATTTCATACCCAGATTGAAGATGATTGGAGCCACATTTCATCGTGTGATTCCGACGTTTGACAGGATTTCATGCGGCGAAGTTTGAAGCTCGATTCCTATCAAATCTGCCAGAGTTGGGGCTAGTGGTTGGGTGGGTTGTGAAGAAGGCAATGAGGGCTTCAAGGTGGTATGTTGGTCCAGCGGCCAAGGTGATCGAAGGTTGGGATTTTTGCCTTCAAAGGTGGCAGTTTAGGGGTGATGGTTTTTTCATATTTATGACTAATTTGCACATTTTTAAAAGTTTTAACCCATAATTGCAATTTATTTTTTATTTTTCTTTTCTTTTGTGTTTGTTTTATTTTAATATAAGGGTAAAATGGTCGAAAAGAGATGAAAATGACGTTTTGCGCAAGAAAAGGTAAAGGTATGGACGTTTTGCGCCAAAAAATGAAACGTAGGGACGTTTTGCACAAAAACGTGCAAAGGTAGGGATGTTTTGCGCCAATTACCCAAAACGTTTTCTTGTACATTTTTCTTTTATTTGATGTTTCGTTTGTTTTATATACCCCCACCCGCCACAATCTTCTTGTCCCTTGTTAGAATATATCCTGCCATCATTGCTCATTATAGTTTTGAGTGTTGTGCCTCTTCTTGTTGTGGAGAACCAATTGGTTTGCATTCGATCAACTAACAGTACATTTAGCTTTAGTTAATAAACTTTAAATTCATTCAACTGCTGATTGCTGCTTAATTTTTGCTACTTCTCAGCAATAAGATAAAGTGTATTGGACCTCAGTAGAAGTAACATATCACATGGAATGGTGAAAATTTCATATCGCTGATAAGTTATTAGGAATAAGGCATAGCTTTTTTGTTCGCTCTTGTTTGTTCGTTAGGCAAACCATTTTTCTACTCGGTGCTCATGCAATCTTTCTATTTTGATGTTGATTACTAGTTCCTCTGTTCATTGCAGTTGTGGGAATTTATGGGATTAATGCACTTACAACAACCCTGTGTGGACTAGTCTTTATACTTGGATCTTATTTTGTAAGTATATAGCAATTAAATTCATGCTTGTTGTGTAGTATCATTCATTTAAAGATTGTCAGTTTGTAATACTTGTTGATCTATTCAGTCGAATAACCATCTTGATTAAAATTCAGTTAGAAAGACTTTTTAAATTGAGAACTTCTGTCCAATTCCACACTTCAATTGAGAGGACTGAACATGAGAATCACAATAAGCATTGTAATTAACATTCTAGCAATAAAATTTCCATAACTGGGATGGATTGTAATTTGATCGGCATGTTTTGGTTAACATAAAAAACTCTCATTCACAAGACTGATCCTAGGGGAAAAAGTAAACTGAAATTGACATTGTCTATTATTCTTGTAAAAGATTTGATTTTACTGAACATATCTGAATTTGTAGGTTGGATCGAATGGAATGGTTGCAAAGATTTTGTTACCAACCCCAAGTATATTTTGAACAAGGCTTAGCTTGTTGCTTCTGTTGTGTGGGGCTGAAAATGTGTTGGAACGGTGGAATGAATTTCTCTGTAAGGTCTTATTTGTTAATGACTCCGAAAATGAAGGGCAAAATATAATTTCATGCATTGGATGGCTGCGTGCCCTCTACCCCTCCTTAATATGACAACATGTCTATTCAGTGCATATTTACTACACATCATTGGACATAAATGGATTGAACAGTATTTTAACTTCCTTTCCTATATTGATATTGTGCCATCATGTTAGTTTTAGTCATGTCTACTACTTGTACTAAACATGCTCTCGGTGTCACAAATTAACCCACATTCTAAGTTTTTATCTATATGAAACATTTATTATCTCTTGTTTATTTAGAGACACCAAAAAAATGAGTTACTTTTTAAGATTCTCCAACTCGAAATCGTGATTCTCAGAAACAGAATATATTTCCAAAAAGTGCTGTTGCTAATTTTCGGGTGTCTTTGCCTGCAGTCATGGCTACGGATTTCGCAACAATTCCATAAAATTAGCCAAGTCGTCGTGGGAGCTGTGTTGGGATCGATTTTCTCGGTATTTTGGTACTGGTCATGGAATGCTTTTGTGTTGAAGTCATTTACATCATACACGTGGGTTAGAATGCTGATTGTTCTGGGTTCTATTGGATTTTGCATCCGATTTCTTGCTTATGTTTTCCAGTCCTGGATTCTGCCTGAAGAATGATACTCAGATGTATTCTTAGACAATATATGCTGACATGCCTTGATTATCACTGTTAATCTTCGAATGCTACTCTGCAGAATGAAGGTAGACATTGAGCACGTTTGGGGGTTGCTCGGAAACTTTTCTATCCGATGCTTATAGAATGAAATAAGTCACCCCAAACATATTCAAATTTATTTGTAGGTTTGGTATTCGTGACATGAAACAATGACAACTAAATTTTAAATTATTTGAATGTGTAATGTCCACACCGCTCCAATGGACTAAAATGTATGCCTTGATATCTAATTAAAAGGATGTTAC
Source organism: Fraxinus quadrangulata (assembly GCA_903798255.1). Classification (NCBI taxonomy): domain Eukaryota; kingdom Viridiplantae; phylum Streptophyta; class Magnoliopsida; order Lamiales; family Oleaceae; genus Fraxinus; species Fraxinus quadrangulata. The sequence goes on along the minus strand of CAIGRB010007783.1, from coordinate 17,206 downwards.
TTGTAGGGAAAATAAACATTATTTAAAATGACTGACCAAAGTTAATTAGAGAATCTCATGCCAAAGTGAATCATCAGGCAAGTGCTAATGACGTAGCACTTTCCTGTAGTAGTATGGAAATCTGATTTCTACTATGTCGTCTCTCGTTAAAATTTTGACATCTTACTATATCATTTCTTGTTAACAAATAGCAATAACGACATGTCATTTTAGAAGTGAAGTTACTAGTAGTTTATTAGTGGCATTTTGCTATTTGCTTACAGAAGTTAATGAATTGTGGTTAAAATTTTACTGGAGGAACAACCTAGAGCACAGTAGATTTAACTCAATATTGTTTGTCCTATCTAAGACATGGCTCCCGTTAGAGGTATAAAGGTGAATCAGATCACATCAGCTACTCAAAATTGGGTCGTCATTTACACATATGGGTTGCATTCAACGAAACTGTTCATGACATGTCATTACATAAAGAGTACTTAGCTGAAGTTCGTGAATATCATTATTTTTAAGTAGGATATCCATTTGAAGAATTAATTAATTGAATGTTCATTAAACTTTAGTGTAGGTTGTTATTATTTCCTTACTGAAGAAAAAAGATTACTCAGTATTTACTCATTAAATCAAATGTTAATCATTCATCACTGTAGTGAAATTCGTTACTCCACTTAACGAAAATATCCATGTATCCAACATAATTGATATGTGGCACGTTTATCTTGTTAACTACAATCACCTAGGATTAATATGTACCAAAAGAAAACATAAATCAGAATCATCAAAAAGTTTAATGGCCACGAATGTGATGTGTTTTAATCCTAGATGGTTAACGAGGTAGGTGTCACGTTGAATTCCGTCGAACAAGTGGGCATTCCATCAGGTGGGAGTAACTAATTTAGTCATATTGATGGATGGATAACATTTTGAATACACAAGTAAGCAATGTGTAACTTTTTTCAGTGTATAAATATTTATAAACGATTCAAAGTTTAAATAAATATAAATTAGTGATGAATAAAGTAGTAGTGCTTGTGGATGTAAACAACATTGCTCGTTCAAAAGTTGTCACATAAAAAGTTCTTATTTTGAATAACATAAGAATTAAGATACCACACGACTAGACTTGCATTATTAGCATAATAATTTCTAAATTCACGAAATAATTGTAATTTTTAATCATGAGAAAATATTGTGATGACATGACTATGATCTTTAGAAGTCATATAATACTTCATAAATTGAAATCTATTTAGTTTCCCACATTGTCAACTGTACTTTTTCATTGAAAATCTTGAATATGCACACGTTTTATTAAATTCTGAATGGTGGGATATAAGAACATATAGCCTTTGTTTGAAGGGTATTGAAATCAAAATTTTATTTGATTTTAATAATAATTAATGAAATATATGGTTGAAAAATTGTGAATCCCATTAAATATATAATAAAAATTAATTTTTGTAAGATGGGAGTTATACAAACTCAATCGTATGGATATGTAAAAAACGAAATATAATTTCATACATACATATAAAGTGTCCTTGAAAATTAAAGCTCTTTTTTACTCAAATAATGTATGATAAAATCCAATTCATGCTTAACAAACTTCATTACATTCAAATATAAGTGATAATTGTATAAGATCAGAATGAACTCTAAAAACTTCATCAAATTCAATGATACTTTTAACTTCAAATATCGTAGTATATTGATCATCTATTAAACCTTGCTAGCCACACCCTCTTGGATGAACACCATCCATCTCTAAGAGAGACGAGTTTCCCATCATTTTCCAATAGGCTTCCCTCTATTTCTAGCCATCCTTTGAGCCCTTCTTGCCCCCCTCCACATTTCCAAATTTCTCATCCTTGCAAATATTTTCCGAATTTGATAGAGTTTATGAGCTTGTTGAGATATCACATTTGCAGTCGAGGAGTTCTCACTGAGGACTATTTCGTATCCATCCCGAAAAGAGTCCATGCCCTCGGTAAGAAGCTGCCAGAAGAGACCACCGGCAGCTGCTCCACCGCGCTTGGCAGATGCGTAAATCTTGTCAAATGAATAGTGTATTCATTTGACGTGATTTTTAGAGTTTTTCATAATATACTTGTATTTATTGATTGGGATATTCATTTAAAGAATTAATTAATTGATTGTTCATTAAACTTTAGTCTAGGTTATTATATACTTACTGAATAAAAAAAGTTACTCATTAATTCAAAATTTATCATTCATTACTATAGTGAAATTCGTTACTCCACCTGATGAAAATATCCATGTATCCAACATAATTGATAAACGACCACGTTAACCTTGTTAACTACAATCACCTAAAAAAAATCTAAGCCCTTGTTTGTCTACCATTAACACAAAAAATTGTTTGTTATAGTAAGATTTTTCACCACACATTCACCTAATAAAATATTCTACACACAAACCAATAAAGTTACTTTAATTTTCAACCACATATTCTTCAAAAAATACTATTCATTACTCTATTTTTCTCCCGTTCATGGAAGACAAACACACCCTAAATCAAAATCATTCAAAAGTTTAATGACCATGAACGTGATGTGTTTTAATCCTAGGTAGTTAACGAGGAAAGTGTGTCACGTTGAACACGTGGACATTTCCATCAGGTGGGAGTAACAAATTTCGTCATATTAATGGATGGATAACGGTTTGAATACACAAGCAATGTGTACTTTTTTTTTTCAGTGTATAAATGTTTATAAACAATTTAAAGTTTAAATAGATATAAATGAGTGATGGATAAATTAGTAGGTACTTGTGGATGTGAACAACGTTACTCTCTTAAAAGTAATCACATAAAAGTTCTTATTTTGAATAACATAATAAATAAGATACTACACGACTAAACTTGCATTATTAGCAAAATAGTTTCTAATGTCACGAAATAATTGTAATTTTTGAATCATGAGAAAATATTGTGATGACATGACTATGCTCTTTAGAAGTCATATAATATTTCATAAATTGAAATCTATTTAGTTTCCACTTTATCAACAGTACTTCTTCATTGAAATCAATATTTTATTTGATTTTGATAATAATTGATAAAATGTATAGTTGAAAAGTTGTAAATCTCATGAAATATGTAATTAATATTAATTTTTGTAAAACCGGAGTCATACAACTCAATCGTATAGAGATGTAAGTTCTTGAAAATTAAAGCTCTTTTTTACTCAAATAATGTATGATAAAATCCAATTCATGCTTAACAAACTTCATTACATTCAAATATAAGTATAAGATCAGAATGAACTCTAAAAACTTCATCAAATTCAATCACACTTTTAACTTCAAATATCGTAGTATATTGATCATCTATTAAACCTTGCTAGCCACACCCTCTTGGATGAACACCATCCATCTCTAAGAGAGACGAGTTTCCCATCATTTTCCAATAGGCTTACCTCTATTTCTAGCCATCCTTTGAGCCCTTCTTGCCCTCCTCCACATTTCCAAATTTCTCATCCTCGCAAATATTTTCCGAATTTGATAGAGTTTATGAGCTTGTTGAGATATCACATTTGCAGTCGAGGAATTCTCACTTAGGACTATTTCGTATCCATCCCGAAAAGAGTCCATGCCCTCGGTAAGAAGCTGCCAGAACAGACCACCAGCAGCTGCTCCACCACGCTTGGCAGATGCGTAAATCTTGAAGTATACAGTGTTGAATAACATGTCTCTTTGGTAGGGAGTGAAGCCAGGATCTTTCAAAGATTTTCCAAATTCTGTAATGAGTAGAGGCTTGTTGAGAACAAATTGAGCATCTTGAATGTGTCCATCGAGCCAATTGTTAAGAAAAGAAAGTTGATTCTCATTGTTTGAGCTTGATAGCCTGATCATACCACAAAAATCGAAGAACATTACATTTAATTGTACTGTTCAGTCTATTCAATATTTTATATCAAATATCATTAATTTAGGAGTTACCATTGATCTGGATAGGAGTGAACTGTGGCGAAATCGATCCCAGGAATTCGATTATTTGCAATGAAATCAGTTCCTATGTTAAAACTAGGATTAAGATTCAACCTATGAGGGGATGATTGTCCATAGAATCCTTCTAAACCAGCTTCCAGCATGTGAGCTCTGTCTATGGACTTCACATAAGAGGCCATTTCCATTATCCAGGCCTGTCAAAATAACATATTTATTCAATAATTTTAATTAAATGGAGCATAAATGTGCCAACAATTAGTAGCAGATGCCAATTTATTTCTCTCCAAAAAACAGTGTGGGCTAAGGCCTAAGAGTAGTTGAGCACATGCATAAACTACACGAGTGGTCCTTTGTACAAATTTCCATAAATATATGGCCAAGTTAATTTCAGGGTTAATGGTAAACACCTAATTCTTTCCTCTTTTATAAAGAAAAAGAAGAAAAATTCAAACACCCCACAAAAGGAATATACAAATAAAGTTAATAACGAAATTTCCATACAGAAATTCAAAATCAATATCAAAGATGAAGGCCTGATGAGGACCTGGATGGTTCTTCCTGATGGATCTGAGGTACATCTTGGTTCATTCATCAGCTCCCAGGCCATAATCGTTGGGTCATTCTTGTAAAGTTTTCCAGTAAATTTGTTGAATCTGTTAAGAACTGTCTGCAGAATTTACCAGAGGTTATTATTATACAAGCAAAAGGGAAATTGCAAGGTTTTTTGTATCTTACCCTGATATGGTTCTTGTAATATCCCTTAACCACAGAATTTCTGAAGAAATCATCATCAGAAGTCAGATGCTGCCCTGCACTTCTAGCCCAGTTTACATACTGTTTCTTTCCCCCAAAGCTTTCATAATTATTTGCCAAGCTTAATACAAGCTTAATCCCATATCTTCTAGCTTCAGCTACGACAAAATCCAACCCCTTGAAGAAGAAAAAGTAATTATTAGTTAAAACGAGAAATTAATATGAGAGAAAGTTTAGAGTACGAGACAAACGAACCTTGAACATTTGCTCATTATAAGAGCCAGGAGCATACTGCAAAGGTTTATATCCACCATCACTGAAAGCCCAAGTTCTCGCAACAGTGAGGCCATGGCTTGAAGCTTGTTGAAATGCAGTGGAGACTTTGTGTCTCTGAGAAGGATCAGAAGCCACATACATTAGCCAATAAGCATTGAATCCATTTGCATAAAAAGGACTGCCATTTAACATGAAATGGATTCCCCCGGTTCTTATGAACCCATCTCCTGCACCTGCACAGCATTTTTGATACACAAACAGAAACAGAATTAGTGCCACTGCCAAATGCTTCATCCTTTTTTTTTTTTTTTTTTTTTTTTTTTTTAAATGTAATCTTTTAAGGCAGAAATAGAGGGTTTTAAAAGATGAGCAGAAGAAGAATGTGGGCTCTGCAAGTTTTGTCCTTGACCTAAACTATTAAGGAAAATCAACTACATCGAAGGCATACAAAATTAATTTTTAAATAAGACAATGCCAACTATAGAAATTAAAATTAAAATTTAATTTAATTCAAAATCAATAATTATTCTTATGAAATTCAATTTTTTAATTACACATCTCATTAACTTTTATCAAAATTCACAAAAGGTCGGATTTTAATCCCTCACCATACAAGGAAAATATAACATGCCTTAATGGATTTAAAAACAAGTAGCAAAATTCAGTTTGCGAGTAATATAAGCATTTTTGTTGATTAAATTTGTAAATAAATATAATCGATTTTTTTGTTAAAAAGTGACAATAAGTAAAACTGCATACTTCTACGTATTTATAATCTATGCCAAACATAAAATATAACAAAGGATGCACCGACGATCCATGAAATGCACAATTTCACCCTCTGTAAGCTGTACGTGGACATAAAGGTCAAAAAATCAGATGATCGCCGTACAATTAATTGAAGTAACCTACTTTAATAGTTGATGATAGCAATTTGAAAAGAAAAGAAAAGAAAATGTAAAGAGAAGATAATTCAATAGTGGGATTACATTGACCACGGCAATAAAGCAATAAAGCAAAAAAGAAATTGGCTCCATGAACTTTATTCGATTTTCATTTCTACCTTCACATTGCCGGACTAACTTCCGTATCTCGCCTCACACAAGTCATTCACGCAAATCATCATCTTCCTTTAATGTCAATTCAACGTAAATGGTGCTTATTCGAACCATCATTCTCTGATACATTTTTGACACCTCAATATATCTTACCAAATAAAAATAGGTTGAACATTTCGACACAGTACACTACAATAACTTTCCATTTATTAAGAAAAATGATATATTAGTGTGGCGAATATGAGACGCGTAAAAGGATAGCAAGTTTGTGACCACAAGATCTCAATTCTTTGCATGTCAAAATGTCTAAAGCATTGTGAGTTTTAAGATTTTGGTTAAGCACATGCATAGAAATAGTTTGTGTTTCACAGTTCAAAATGTACAATTTCTTGCACCTAGGATTTTGGGTGTCCCTATCCACATTTAAGGCATAAGGCACAACCACTCGTCACAAGTTTATAGACGTGGCCCGTGGGTCATAAAAACCCACGTGAATAAGGTACTGCCATGCCCTTCTCTTCTTAATTCTAGTATTACAAATACTTCATTTTCAAGGCTCGAAGATTAAAAAAAAATCCATTACATTTTTCTTTTCCCAAAAATATTGATTTCATCCTTAAAGCATAGTCCACACATTAATTACATATTCAGGCTTAGACACTGCAACTAATAAACAAAATATCAAACTCAACATCATATACAGGAGTGAAGTATATATTATATAGATTTTTTAGTTGGCTAGAGTTGAATGTACATCTCTCTATAAAATTTTTATTGGATATAAATAAATAACTAGCATTTGTAATAGCTCGAGAGAAAAAAAAGTTGGTAAAATCAATCTTTGGAGAGAGTTGACACTGGAGATTGAGTACGAAGAAAAGAGCCCGACACGTTCTATGTAAAGTCCATGGCACTGTTCTAGAGGTATCCAGAAGATATCCCAATAAGTGTTTAAAAAAATTTTTTAACTAGCTTGAGTAGATATATCATTCTTTTGAGATCATTACATAACTATCAAGATGTGTTAAAGCTAAACTTAACCAAATACGTCACAAAACATCTCAACTCATTTTACACCTTTATAGCAACATTTATTTCTAACCTTGGTGCCTGCTTGGGAGTTTTTTCATCGATTTTGGATGGCACCGTGTATAAAGGATTAAAAAAATCGGTGTGCGCTGATTTTTTGGGACACTGATTTTGGATAATTCAAAAATTACCCAAAATCGGTGTAGTATAATTTTGATCAATTCTCTTCACCTATCAAATCGATGATTTTTAGTCGTTTCTCATATTCCTTTTTAATTTTACTATTTATAAAATCATTATTTTCAAGCAACATATTTTGTTCAAAATTAATTTGTAAATAAAAAGATATTAACTAGAAAAGTTATTTACAGGCAACAAATTACATTATAATTAAAAATTACTTATAAGTAAAATATTACTTAGATAAAAATCATTTTATGTAATTTGTTGCCTGTA
>CAIGRB010007753.1:9178-20078 GCA_903798255.1 Fraxinus quadrangulata | reverse complement strand
TAAAAATGAAGTAAAAGTTTTTGGTTGTATGTAATATTATTTTATTAAAGAATATGTGGTTGAAAAGAAGAGAGAGAAAAATATATTTCGAAAAAAATGAGAATCAAAGAAGGGCTAAATTTATGATTCTAGAAATATAAACAGCTAAATATGGTCTCCATTATGTCGCATCCTCTTGAAATGTTACACTTGTAAGGTACATCACTAGGTATAATACATTAAACATTTAGAAAAAGAGAAAACTATTGGTTTAGCATTTGCATCGATACATAATATGAAACACACATGGGAAGCGACATAGTCACGCTGTAGTGAAATCAAGGTGGGGGAACATAATATTCATCGTGTACGATACTAAATATGGAAGTCGATGTATGAAACTGAATATGGCATAGAGCTGGAGTGTACAACAATACTTCCGTAAAAAATGTAACGCAACTAATGAACATCACATGGTGTGACGTGTGATATTTGATAACAAAAAATTGTATCTCTATAGTAGGCTGCACTACGTGGTATATAGTGTGAAACAAAAATAGTTCAAATTCTTAACTCTTGAATGAAAGGTTGAATACGGTCTAATGGAGTATAGTATATAGTGTCTACTAGAAATATTACACGTGTAAGGAACATCATTTGGCTTCTGTTTGACAAACATTAAATAGAGTTTTGGAATAGTGATTTTTGGATAATGTGTAGTTAAAAAGTAAGAAAATATTTTGATTTATATGTAAAATATTTTATTGTAAGAATGTGCGGTTGAAGATGATTTTGAGAGAAAAATGAATTTTGAGAAAATGGAGGACAATCAGGGGCTTTGTTATGATAAATGAGAAATGAGTAACAAGAAAATTTGTTTGGCTTAGTATATGTATCGATACTAAGCAGATAAGGGCATGATGTGGTCGTGCTATAATAAAATCAAGGTGGGAAAACATAAGATTAGGCATGCCACGATACATAGCACATTAGTATATGTAAAAGTGAAAATGATGCAAAGATTTAGGGTTTCTTCAAGTTTATATTGTAGTATATATGACAAGTGTATTTTATACCCTTATTCGGGACTTAAAATATCGATATTTGATATTTTTTTGACAAAATATATCTTAAATTATTGTATTTTATGTTATATAGGTAAAACTCAATGATTGAACGAGTACTTGGAAGAAACTGAAGAAAAATTAAGGAAAAAGGCAAAGTCCAAGGTTTGAGGGCCAAATTACAAATATTCAATAGTTGATTCAGACCACAAGACGAAGATTTTCAGGAAAAAATTGGATGGAATTAGAATTCAAAAAGGAATTAAATATGATTAAAATATTATCAAAATCAATTTCTAATCGCACAAATTATATTTCAGATTTTTAGTCGAAAATTGAGACTTAATTTTTATGTAGTAAACACCCGAATTGGAAATATTATATTTCCAGAATAGTTGTATCCATTTGAGTTAGCTTTTTATGGTACTTTGAATCGTTACAATCGAATATCTGAAAAAAAACGTTATGGTCAAAATACTAATTGCTGCGTAGAGACAAAAATATGTGCGCGAAGACAACTTTCTTTATTCGATTAATAGTCTTTTGAAAATAATTTTGGACGTGATTTTCAACCAATTTTCAACTCCTAAAAATAATTAACAGCATAATACATATTAGACACCTCTTATATGCGTATTATACTCCAATACTCATCAATTATTATTATTAAATGAGAGAAATTCATAATTTTTATGAGATAATTGAAGGGAACTTTCAAGAATTTAATCAAGTGAAAATTCAAACTTGATTTTTGGGCAAAAAAAAAAAGGCGTAAGTGGAGATTCATCAAGAAATCGTTGAAGAGATTCAAGATTCATCTTCTCAATTTATCAAGAATCCAGGTTATGTCTTTTCACTTAAATATGATTTCTTGAAGTTTCAATATATTAGACTAGTTTTATATATTGTTTGGATGAGATGAACCTTTGTTATGATAATTTTATTTTTAATTAATTATTTTGACTTTAATTTGATTTGATTTGTGGATGTTTATTATTGTTTCTATCGTTTGATCACCAATTGAATTGTTAGTAGATCTTATTGTTATTAAAATAGACAATAGAGTTTAAGCACAATATAATAAACATTTTAAGGCTCGATACATGATAGAAATATACATCTATGCTTTATATGGTTTCAATATGTGTTCTAGTACTGCTTAATACATTTATCATGTTTACATCTTTCAACGGGAGATAAAATGGTCACATGAGATTTTCAATTAAATTAGAAATATTGAACAATATGAATGATTTTAAATTGTCACTTTGATTGTTACACTAAAAATGGAATAACAACGGGGATTCGACATCTTAACAATGCATCACACATATTTGAAAAACACATTTACTTACTTTCATTAGTTTAATTGATAATTTTAGAGATTAATATAGAAAAATTTACAAAATTCATTTGCTATTCGATTAAAGTTGCAATTAATTTTAACTCGATCAAACACATAGTTCTCGTCAGTTCGATATTCTATTCATCATTATATTACATGACCACGATCCCGTGCACTTGCGGGTTTTCAAACGATCAATATATATAAATGGAAAAATCATCAATATATATATATACACCCGTGGTTTATATTTCACACCATTTTTTATTCTTCGAACTCGAATCAAGAACTATCGCGTCTATATACCTCTTTTCACTGTTATTCTCTTGAAGCATTTTCTTCTCTAAGCCTGGATGAATATGTGAGTTGTGTTGGCAGATGACCCTTGAACTTTGACATTTGAATCTAGCAAAATGTTTAAGGAATGGGTAATACGACAGGTAGGTGTGTACATATTCTCATTTTATAGCTTGACTATCTTCAAAATATTTGGGTCTTTGCTTGTCGATGGGTTCTGTTGATAAAAAAATGGATTGAAGTGATGATTTTAAAACCAAAAATTACCAACCTTACCAAATTTGGACGGAGTAACGGCAAGAAATTGAAGAATAAACCACATAAATGATATTAGAATGCCGATGAAAATGGATAAAGTAACACTACGAAAGTGAAAGTAAAAGTAAAGTCGAGACAAAATTGAACTCTTTATTCTTAAGTCGAATTTGCCCCGCAACGGTGCCTACGGATGATGACAATAAATTCTCAAGATATAACTACTATCTTCTTGTGTTTTTAGCACTCCAAAGCACAAGAACAACAAATCAAAATATAGGTTTATGTGCTCCTTTTGAATGAAATGGAAAAATAGTTTTTATGTACAGTTTCTAGCTAAGAAAATATGAAATTTCTTGTTATGCTATGATTGCATATCATTTTGATGAAGTAATGAACGTCCCAAGTGTCTTATTTATAGAGAAAGAGAGATTGTGAGTAAAGAGACACGCCTCAGAATTTAGCAACATTTGTCAATTGTCGCAACTTTTGTTATCGTTCACTGTCGCATTTGCGTCGCTCGTGCGCTGAGCGAGCGGCGGAGTTTAGACAATTCTCAGCCAGTTTTTCTCTCATTCCCTTCCAAATTTGGACCGTAATTTCTCATTCATCCAAAATTAATTTGAGATTTCAAATATACCACAATGATCTACTTGACGAGTATAATAAGTTAGTCTATTTATTTTCATAATTTGACTATTGGAACAATTCTGAATATTTGACCGAAATTGACATGAAAATAACTTTTTCGTAATTTTGTACTTAACCAATTCTAACAGGTTCTAATGGAACCCATAGATAAAGAAGGTTTGCTATATCAAGGATCGTAATTCGTGACGTAGTATGTATAATCCCAAATCTAAAGATTTGCAAGGTGAATCGTGACGATATGAGCTTCGATTATGTATTTATAGTGACAATATTCCATGTCATTCATCTTCATTGGACTCCTTTATTTCAACTCGAGAATCTTTATTACCTATTACAGATGATAAAATATCATTGTTAATCTCCCCGTCTTCATCACAACCATCAACAATTCAAGATTGTACATTACTAGCATTACTTGCAAGTAAAACTGGAGGAAAACCGAAGAACAAGGAAGCTACTTAGATAATTTACAACTTTACGAAAAATATATTTTGTTTTTTATTTTTCTAAATGTCAAACCCCACATATTGTTGTATATAATTCATGGATTTGGTAATTTGGGCTAATTTGATATTTGTTAGGCTCAATTCACTTTTTTGAAATTATAAAAATGGGCTGATCTTTCCTAGTCTAATTTGACATAATTTTTAACACAAATGCGTGCGTATTTTGACATTTAAGCATGTATATGCGGTCAATAAAATGAATTGACCTTATTATCACGACCATACCTCATATGCGGACATATGTGAAGCATATGCGTGTATTTTAAAACACTGATTTTAGTTAATAATATGTTCTAATGTCAATGGGCTTAACTACTATATATGCGTATTTTAGAACACTGATAGTTAATAATGTGTTCTAATGTCAATGGGCTTAACTACTATTTAGTGGTCTAACAAATTCCATGGTCCATGGACAGATTTGTATTTTATGATGTGCATTAATGGGAAGTGGGGAGTGGAGTGTTGGACAAGCTTAGGGCCTCATAGTTGAACTAAATTATAACCATCATGGACGTGGAATAGCTCTACTCATTTTTACTCCTCTAGTTTCGTCAAGTACGAGAATCTATTACTTGACTCAAGTCTCAAGTTGAGAAAATTTATCAATAAAGCTCCAAATACGGAAAAATTGTAACGTATTGATACCAAGGCTGATGTGGCCAAACATGATTGGGTTTTTTTTTCATCTTCCAATGATGACATGCCAAGTATTATCTGTTAAAAAAATCTGTACATACAACACATACAATAGGATTGAAAATTTATTGATTGTCCTTTGATGGAGGTGGAGTTACAAACCCAAGGATTATCATAGGTTTTTATTTACCTTTTCATTTATTCTTTCACTTTACCCATGTCAATTGTCAAGGTAAAAATGTGTTACTTAGCTATTCGGTTGACTAAATAATAAATTTGAATTGGAAAGAATGAATGAATATTCTCAAGAATCAAATAACAAGATTGAGTAATAGGAAAAAAATATTTGAACTCAACTCTTACTCTAATACAAGATCACATTCAATAGTAAAATGACGAATCAGAAGCAGAGGCTAGATCAGTTCATTTAAAATGAAGTCTAAAAAGATGCTGCATGTTGTTATATCCTATAATTTTTGTGTTATTGACGCTAATTTCTCAAAATTTGAATGGTCGGTTTATTTACTTAGAAATGGGCTGGAGTAAGAAAATTGTAATCTTGGCTTTAGTAAAACATTAACAAGGAAAAGATTTAAAATATGTTCCTCTTCTGCCCTCCCCCCTCCCCCACCTTTTTTTTTTTTTAGAAATATTGTAGATCAAACACCCGCCATTTCAACTCAAAAAATGTGCAGTGGAGTTCCCATAACATCATAATCCAAAATTTTGCTCGAATTTATTCCAAAAAATCTTTAACAACGTTCATGCTCTTAATGCATTTTAACAATCAATTAAGTAAAATCATTACATTTGAAATCAGTGACGAATCCAATCATAAGTTTGGACACTAGCTGCAATACAAATCTACATGGATTTATCTAAAAATCAAGAACAAAGTAAACATTTGCAAGGGCGGGCATGGGCTGCAGTCCTGTCGATCCCGTGCTTGTATCCGCCCTTATTTGAAACTACAATATTTTTTGAAATTAGTTTTCAGTACCTAAGAAAATGAAAAATCACTTCTTTTTATTAAAGATTGGCTTTCATTAAATTTCATAAGCCAAAATTCTCCAAAACCACCTTGCCTACAATTAAAGAATTTTTAAAGTAACTATGGTCGTTATTACTTCAAGAAAATATTTTTTCCTCGTCAGAAATGTATAATGTCTTCGAAAAATAATTTGAAAAAGTGACTAATGTTTCTAGATAAAATTGTTAGAATTTTTATGAAACTTTAAATCTCGAGAAATTAAAAACCTAATTACTTAATTGCCAAGATTCTCTATGTTAAATCACCAAAAGAATTAATTAATGTGAAACATATCTTGATCTAATGATTTGTATCTTGAATATTGAAACTTAAAGTTTTAATCTTTTGTCTTAAAGATCAACTTGCAACCTTCTCTTGATTTATCTTCTTGCTTTTAATCTTGATTGCCTTGTTCTTCAATTTAATTGCTCAAATCCTTCTTCTTGATTCTTGATTGTGGTTTTTGGATTTTCCTTTTCAATATAATTTCTCTATTAATTCTTGTGTTGATAAGATGGTATAAAGAATGAGAAATTGCATATTAATTGGGGATCATAACCCTATATATAGTTTCCATATGTATTTGGCTAATCGTCAAATACAGTCCCAATGGATCCAATCTCTACACATATAATTCGGTCCACACTTTATTTTGATGTCTAAAGCCCATAACTTTAATTCTTTATTAAAACGCTTTAATTTTAGACTTGACGTTCAGATAGCATCTATACATAGTTTTAATCACATATGTAAGTCCACATGACAAATTAATATTTTTTTCTAGCAATCTCCCACTTGAACCACATATGTTACTTTATAAATGTGCATGCACTTATAAACTCAAAACTTTTGCTATCATAACCAAAAGCATTTCGGAACAATCTCATCCATTAATTATGTCAATACATGATCAAAACAGTTTTCGTTACAATTATCATAAATAAACCCTCAATGGTAACGTATATTAACACAATCAAATGACATAAATTAAGTGTTGATGTGTAGTATGAAAATTACATATAATGTAATCCAAACATGCAATTTTCAACTAGTCCTACCTTATTCTTTAATAAGATCAAACCAAAACTTTAATCAAAGTGAAACTAAACTCATTACTTTATTTCGACAAAATAACCTAAATATCTATAAGCATAAGATGTGTCTGAATTAGACGGCCACTGTTGCATTTTTTCTATCGTAAGTGTACGATATCGTAACAAGTAATATATTTAATTTTTGAGTCCAGATTATCGTTCCCACTAGGATTATACTTTAGAACTTAATCAGATTTTTCTAACTTATATTTGATGAAAACAAACAAAGAATTATATGTTATTGTGAATTTTTGGTTTAAAAACATGAAATTCGAAAATATGCACTCAAAGATTGATTGAGAATTCAAATAATGGACGGATATTAGAGGTGAATAATTTCACCTATTGATCACATTTAAATCTTAATTCAAGATTCAAGAGTATAATGTAGTGTTCGATCGAATTCTTCTATTTTATTCAATTTACATCTCTCAAGTTCTCATTGAACCTTTTTAACTAATTCAATCACATATCTCTATGCAAATCTACCTTAGTTAAACGAAATATTATTTCTAAAAATTCATATAATGATCGCAATATTTAGTATAGATATCTCTACACATTATACTAATATATCGAATTTTACCATATGGTCAAAATCTCAAACCCACCTCCCAATTCGTAAAAGATTTACAAAATCATCATATTAGTGATCAAGTAATTCAACACATCAAACTCATAGCAAAATCAGCACATGTATGATAAAATAACAAGAATTTTGAATAAAATAAATAAAGTGTTTCAAGTAGATTACATTGTTCGCCCTAATATTAAATTTAGCTACTCATAATGATGGAAGAAGAAAAACAAGAAGTTGTTATTGAATACTTCACCAGATTTTGAATAAAGATATAGAAAAAGAAATTAATCTTGCACCAAGATTTTCTTCCTCCCTAATCAATACTTCAAAACTTGACTTTCTTGATGTTTTTTCTCCCTTCAATTATGCTATTCAATCTCTAGTTGTATTTTTTTTCCCAATATGTGGAACTCCATAAAAGTGCTTCATTTATTCTATTTTATCTCCCTACACCTTTTTTTCCCAAATTTGGAGTTTTTTGGGCTTTTCAAGGGCTAAAACAATGTAACCCTAAAACAGGAGGCACAACGCTCAATTATGTGCAGCGCCTAGGTGGTTAGGCGATGCATCTTTGCTCACAACCTGTTTCTTTTAGTTCCTCACCGCGCCTAGGCGCTGACTTTCTATAAGAAAAAAAAAACATTTCATTCCGGCACTATACTCGGGCACCATTTTGCTGTTTCTTTTCCTTGAATTTGCTCTTTTGTTACTTTAGCACCCTTTTTACTCCACCTCACCATACCTTTAAAACAATACTAACAAACACATCAAAAGCATTCTATACTCATAAGATTTAGCCCACAATAAATTTAAAATTTTATAAAACTCATGAGTAAAAATACACTCGTCAAATACCCTCAAACTTAACGGTTTGCTAGTCCTTGAGCATATACAAAGAAAAAGAAAATCAATAAAGGAAGAACACACAAACACATAAACATAAATTTAGTCAAATAGCTTGCAATTTGGCTCAGTATTGAGAACATTATATCACATTTATGACCCACTTCAAAATCACAATACAAGAGCCCAACTTCTACTTATCCAATGCAAAACGGGTGTGTGTGTGTGTGTGTGTGTGAAGAATCAAGTGTAACGCCGTACATTTACAAGTTGATTCAATTCCCTACCCTCAATAGTCAATTATTTCCTTTATTCGCTCGTGAGATTCACACATCCCCAAACTTGTTTTCTTTCATTCTCTCACCATAGTGTAATTCTAAAGTTTGATTTCACTTATCAATTCCTTACTCCACTCTACTTTGGTTATGTTCAATCGGCAACGCCAATAATTTATTCATGTGATGATTCTCCAAATTTATGAGTGCTCAATAAATTTGTTTATACTAAGTGATTCAAACTCACTACTTATCTAAGCCCCCCAACAATGAATTCTTACTTGCACACTTGCATAAAGCTTTTTTTTAGCCCAAGATTGACCTCATCCATTTTTCTCTTCTTGACCTCTGTAACGAACTTTTAGTCGATAACTCCCTGGCTATTGAATACCAAAGGGTACCAAGTTTCAAGATACACATACAAACTTAGTAACTCGAGTGAAAAAGTTGCTGGCGTGAGGCATATGCTCAATAAGTGTAATGCTTATTTTCTATAAAAGAAATGCTAAATTTACAGGGGTTGGATTTCTAACATTTGATCATCACCTACCTTATACTAGAATGCCAAAAAGACTCCACACAAATATTTTTCACATGCATGGAATTACCACAATCTTAAATAATTTCTTTCACCAGTTAGAACATTCCAAATTATTATGTATATGGTTAAAGAATTTTGTGAATCGTGGGTTAAATGATTAAATACTTAAGTCATCTATATAGCATATGCATACGAATCTTCATGTTTCTGTACGACGCTATACTTAATTATCGTCCATAATCATTGTCATGTTTCCCTAGATAAGTAGGAAATTAAACTCAAGCATATGATCCATCCATCATACACAAACTAATACAAGCTCTCAAATTTATTCATCCTAGCCGACAAGGCTATCTCACACAAGCATGCGATATTATTATTATATAATAATTTTTGTAATAAAATACACAAAACATGCAAATTATACATAAGCATTTAAGTGACTAAATGATATAAGAAAGTAATAGTATCTCCCAAACTTAAGCTAAACATTGTCCACAATGTGAAATTTAAAGGGGAAGACTTACTTGATAGAAGACATTAAGCGTCTTCATCTTCGTCGGTGTCCTATCGAGGTGGGTCGGATTTGCAGTGTGATTAGATAGTAGATGAGGTTAAGGAAATGTCTTGTCGGTATATATCAAAGCCAAGACCGTGTTGAACTCATTTGATAGTGGAACCGCTCGTACATTGTATTTTGCATCATATTCATCTATAGTTCCATGACATGAAGCTAAGCAGCAAGATCAGTATTAGGGTCACCGGCTAGGGTTGGTCGACATGATTAGGATGACTGTTCTTTTGGTATAGGGGGTAGTGCACTAATGGAGCCCAATCAGCTTATGAATTTCCAAGTCATCTCCCGTGTAATTACCGGCTTGGAAAGCACAACTTCTTTAGATGGGTGTGTTACAACCCCACCTTTCAAACAAAGCTCATAAATTAACGACATGTGTCCCAAACCACCTGTAATCAACCCTCTCAAAGAATGTAGGATGTTGTTATGGATAACCTTTCCAACATCAATTGACAGATGACTTTGAATAGCTTAATTGAGGGTCGCACGCTCCTCGGTGACCTAGCTCAAATTGCTGCTAGGTATGAGTTTTGTATAAATGAAAGAACGTCAGGCCTTAAACCATGAAGTCATACTTCAGGCAATACCCTTAATCACATATGTCTTCAGGCTTTTCAAAGAAGTTCCATATTGGGCCAAAATCCGAATGATTTCATTAGGATCAACTCTCTCTTCACGAAGCCTAGAATACTCGTCATCATCAATATCCGACAAATTATAGAACACGTTGATGGATGTTCTATCAAAAGGGATCCATTTACCCCACACGAACATTCGGAAGTCTCTGTGTTGCCTCGCATTGGCATAAAATTCCCTAACAACCAAAATCACTACAGGTCGTGGCTGTTTGGTAAACGATTCCCATTTTTGTTCAATATGCTCTGTCATGTATTTGTTAAAGCCTATTTGAGATATATATAGGTCTTGTGTACTACTAAGTTATTATATCGTTCAGTGGCTTCGACACTAATGAATTTGCTCCTATCAAAGGAGCTGGAATAGGAGGTTGTGGCCTTTGATCTCTTTTTAGGCGGCATTATACATTGAAGTCCTTAGCTTGGAGGGAAGAGAATGAATGAAATCACCACTTGCAACTATTTGAATGTGATACCTTTGCAGTAAATGGAGAAGTGTCGTGTATGTATTCTTGGTGAGACCGTGAAGTAGGGGGAAGAAAAGGTGAAGAAGAACTATGGAAAATATTTGAGAGGAAGGGAATGGTGA
>CAIGRB010007742.1:39533-59010 GCA_903798255.1 Fraxinus quadrangulata | reverse complement strand
CAGATCTGAAGCGACATGTGCTTAAATTGAAAATATCCGATAAGAATGTTGTTGAAGAGATTCTCGACCATCGAACTACTCGAGCCTCTAGGAAATATCTTCAAGAGTACTTGGTTAAATGGAACGGATGCAACAGCGAGTAGAATAATTGGGCAAGCGAAAAAGACTTTGAAACCTTCAAACCATTAATTGAACTATATCATTCATTGATGGCTCCGAGAACGTCGCAAAAAATAAATAGGGGAGAATGTCACGGACCGCAGATTTACTTAAGCCATGTGACCCTATCGCAACCGCAATTTGCCCAACTTCGACCGTACATTGTAAATATTAGTTCAAATTTGAGTTGTAATTTCCTTTCCGTTGTAATAGTTCATTTCAATTGTAAAATAGCTAGAAAATAGAAAAAAGTTTAGTATGATTATTCGGCAATTAAACGTCTACTCCCATCACTTGAGTTTTGTTTCCAAAGTCTATTATAGGGAGTATTAGTCTGTCAAATAATCTTTCAAGATTTCTAGTGTTCGCCCCTTACACTAGCCATTGTAATTTACTNTCAGTAATCAATGATCAATTTTATTTCAATTGTATTTTAAGCTTTCTAATATTTGCAATTAAAATCTCTTTTGTCCCGTGAAAAGGCGAAAGGTAGTCTAGCGGAGCAAACTACTACCGCACGATGTTTCTTTCTGTGCTAAAAAGAAAGGCAAATGCAATTTCAATTTTCTACTTTTTACATTAAATGCAATCACTATTGACATTTAATGCTAGTAAAATGCATGAATAGCGTAATCCTATTTGTTAAGTCAAAATTATAATTGACAATTTCTAAATTTATAATTGACAATTTCATTAGTTAAAATCATGTTTTAATTGTATTAGGGGTTTATCAAATTGTAATCAAGTCAAAATATGAGGTATTGAGCCCTAATTATAGTAAAAACGTTGAAATTGGTCGTATAGGTCTTGACGGAGTCCAAGATGTCCAAGAAGATCATATATGTTTATTGGAATGCAATTAGAAATCTAAAGAGCGTAAAAAAGTAGCATAAGTTATGTTCAAAATTCTCAGTAGTAACTTGCAATGCATTTTTCACACATAAAATATTGGAAGGACAATGATACATCTAGAAGAATTGTAGTCCTCTATGTTAGCTTTCCAATGAATCACCTGAATTGGACATCTAGAGGGAAAATTATGATGAAAATACCGACGATTGCTTAGCTACTGCTCGCTTGGAGCTCGAGCGACGTAGTTATTCGAGAAACAATAATATTCAATTTTCAAGCTGATTTTAAGTTCCTTTTCATCTCAAACACTATCCATCATAAATATACACTATATGGAACGTCAAAAGTGTGTTGAATCATATTTTTTTCCATAGAAATCATTTCTTTGAAGATCCAAAACACATTCATTGATTCCAAAATTCACCACCATATTATTTGAGCCATAAATTCATTGAAACTTTGAGTTGTTGATCAAGCCATATTGGTTCACATTAAACCACAGATCAAAACACATAAAGATCATTTGATCAAACACCACCTAAAGAACAAGGAGTTCTCCATTTAATCCATCGTAGATAAACCGATACCAGGGATCTAGAGTTGCTGTAGAAGCACAAATTCATGAGGATTAAGGTGAGGTACCAAAGTCTGGATATGGCGTCAGGTGCACCCAATCCAGGATGATTAAGGTATAAATCAAGAGTCAGGATTTATTTTAAAGGAGTACACCTCCAGTAGAATCAATGGAGACTGCAGGAATTGATGTCAAAAGTTCTAAAGTGTATACGAGTTTGGACCGTACTGTAAGTTTACTTCAATTTATAGTAAATTACTGAGTGGTAAAGTACCCAAAGTTTTTACCCAATTAGGGTTTCTTCGTGATCATCTTTGGTGTTTTTTGCTTCTTTAATTATTGATGGTGATGTTCAATCCATAAGATAATTGAACTTGATTGACTAATCACTTAGAAATAATTAAAAAGTTATTTATTGCTTTTAATTGTGTAATTTCGTACGTTGGGTCTAAATAAATCGGTTAATTTAAAACTTTCACTACTTTTGTCAACAAAGGTGGCTCCAAACAACTTCTTTCCAATTCATGCTAAATAGAAAAAAAAAATGGCTGCCTCATTTTGTCAGATTATAACTTTTGAAATAGTGTTCTTTTGAAAAATATGTGGTTAAAAAGGAAGAAATTATTTTAAATTTATGTATAATATTATTTTATGGAAAAATACGTAATTGATAAAGAGAGAGAAAAATGAATTACAATTTTAATTGGACAAATGAGGGCTTCGTCAAAGAAAGTGGCTGCAATGGTGGCTTTGGCCAAACACTGAATACGCAAATTCATTGAACAAAACAAATAAATTTAACTTCTCTTATATACGAATAATTAAGAAAGCAAGGCTTCATTAATCTTAACGTCATATTCTGTACAATTTAAAACACTTTGTGGGCTCCCCCCCACAAGGCTAACAGGTGAAAAATATAAGTGATGTGGAGCACCATTGAACACGAATGAGACTTGTAGAAAAAGAGAAAAGATTGAGGAAAAGAAAGAAAGAGAAGAAGAGGCAGAGAAATTGGAGCAGAGAGAATAGAAAGATACATAAATTAGGATAAAGAAATATGTTTATATTCAATATTGAAGTTTAACTATTACACTCCTTTCGTATAAGGTTTAAAGTTTCAATTAATCTAATTCGAGCAGAAAATAACTAATAAAATATTACAAAATCAATAAATTACAACCCTGAATATTATTTTTAATAAAATAGGTAGCATCTGAGAATATCAACAACCTCATCCACCACCACCTCCTCCGCCGCCACCACAACCACCACCACCTCCTCCTCCGCCGCCGCCACCACAACCTCCTCCTCCTATACCTCCACCTGTACCGACGTCAATAGCTACTGCACCAGCAGCACCACTAGCTCCGCCCAATATGGTCATCCCCCTTCCTCCGTGTCCATGTGTACCTGATGATGGTCCATGTGTACCTGATGATGGAGTAATTTCTCCCGAGACACGTAATAAAGAAGTAATTACTATGATTGCAGCAAACACAGAAAACACCACCAAGATAGCTATTACAAATGTATCCATCACGACGACGCTTCACGATTTAAGCTCGAGACACCTTAAAGGTCTGTCCGTCTATCTCCATATATATACACAAAGCGTTTCTGAAAAAGTCAAATATCTACACCAATACGGAACTATGTTCCTTCAATGAATTCGCATCTTTAAATTTCCAACAGTAATTGGATTTGTTGTATAATTTTTTGTTGATAATGTTTTTGTGGTTTATACACGACTTGCCTTTTTTTTTTTATAAGAATAATTTGAACAAGTTGCATTTTATTTTATAAATTATTTGTTTGTTTCTTTGCACTAGATGCATTCACTTAAATAATTTGCAACACTAATTTAATATTTGATAAGAGTTTTCTAACTCTAAGTCAAACCAAGTGTTCCACTTAGAAAATTATGAATGTTAAATCAAATTTAGAAAATGATGAAAGACACAAAAATAATTACACGGATTGTTTGTTTGGTGAGTTTGACATTGAACAAACAGAAAATATCTATATTTAAGTAGTAATGACACGGTAGATTGCCCAACACTAAAAATATTGTATATATGTACCGCCACAAAATATACGTAGGATGTTAGATTTTGATTCGGAAGGAAAACATATTTTCCAGTAATTTGTCAAATTGGAATCATAGCATGCGGTGGTTGATAATTTTAAATCATGTGACTCAGACATTAGAAATTTTAGGTAATCTACAACTACCATGTCGGTTGATATTTTCAATAAAAAAAATTGTTGAAAAATATACTATATGATGATAATGTTTTTGTGGTTTATACACGACTTGCCTTTTTTTTTTTATAAGAATAATTTGAACAAGTTGCATTTTATTTTATAAATTATTTGTTTGTTTCTTTGCACTAGATGCATTCACTTAAATAATTTGCAACACTAATTTAATATTTGATAAGAGTTTTCTAACTCTAAGTCAAACCAAGTGTTCCACTTAGAAAATTATGAATGTTAAATCAAATTTAGAAAATGATGAAAGACACAAAAATAATTACACGGATTGTTTGTTTGGTGAGTTTGACATTGAACAAACAGAAAATATCTATATTTAAGTAGTAATGACACGGTAGATTGCCCAACACTAAAAATATTGTATATATGTACCGCCACAAAATATACGTAGGATGTTAGATTTTGATTCGGAAGGAAAACATATTTTCCAGTAATTTGTCAAATTGGAATCATAGCATGCGGTGGTTGATAATTTTAAATCATGTGACTCAGACATTAGAAATTTTAGGTAATCTACAACTACCATGTCGGTTGATATTTTCAATAAAAAAAATTGTTGAAAAATATACTATATGATGATAATGTTTTTGTGGTTTATACACGACTTGCCTTTTTTTTTTTATAAGAATAATTTGAACAAGTTGCATTTTATTTTATAAATTATTTGTTTGTTTCTTTGCACTAGATGCATTCACTTAAATAATTTGCAACACTAATTTAATATTTGATAAGAGTTTTCTAACTCTAAGTCAAACCAAGTGTTCCACTTAGAAAATTATGAATGTTAAATCAAATTTAGAAAATGATGAAAGACACAAAAATAATTACACGGATTGTTTGTTTGGTGAGTTTGACATTGAACAAACAGAAAATATCTATATTTAAGTAGTAATGACACGGTAGATTGCCCAACACTAAAAATATTGTATATATGTACCGCCACAAAATATACGTAGGATGTTAGATTTTGATTCGGAAGGAAAACATATTTTCCAGTAATTTGTCAAATTGGAATCATAGCATGCGGTGGTTGATAATTTTAAATCATGTGACTCAGACATTAGAAATTTTAGGTAATCTACAACTACCATGTCGGTTGATATTTTCAATAAAAAAAATTGTTGAAAAATATACTATATGATGATAATGTTTTTGTGGTTTATACACGACTTGCCTTTTTTTTTTTATAAGAATAATTTGAACAAGTTGCATTTTATTTTATAAATTATTTGTTTGTTTCTTTGCACTAGATGCATTCACTTAAATAATTTGCAACACTAATTTAATATTTGATAAGAGTTTTCTAACTCTAAGTCAAACCAAGTGTTCCACTTAGAAAATTATGAATGTTAAATCAAATTTAGAAAATGATGAAAGACACAAAAATAATTACACGGATTGTTTGTTTGGTGAGTTTGACATTGAACAAACAGAAAATATCTATATTTAAGTAGTAATGACACGGTAGATTGCCCAACACTAAAAATATTGTATATATGTACCGCCACAAAATATACGTAGGATGTTAGATTTTGATTCGGAAGGAAAACATATTTTCCAGTAATTTGTCAAATTGGAATCATAGCATGCGGTGGTTGATAATTTTAAATCATGTGACTCAGACATTAGAAATTTTAGGTAATCTACAACTACCATGTCGGTTGATATTTTCAATAAAAAAAATTGTTGAAAAATATACTATATGATGATATAAAAGGAATAGATGAAATATGGTTGGTTATATTTTATTATTTATTATTTTTAAGTTCCAGATAGTATTAAACAGAGATGGAATTTACTTTGATTTGTAATCTTGAGTTTTTTCCGTTTACTTTGACTCGTAATCTGGTTATTATCATATTAATCATCAAAGTTATATTTTTTTCAAGTCAATTTAACCATTCCGTCCATAGCCGTGACCAAAATTAATGGTCAATCGTTGTAGACAAGGAAAACTTGATTGAATAAATTAAGATTGCCTTTCATCACTTTCTTTCAATCTGTTCATTAGCAAACTAGTTGGCGCTAAATCGAGCATTTCACTCTCATAGTTGAAGCAACTCAAATAGTTCATCAATAACTTACGAGTTTAGGAATGAGGTCCCAGTGCCCAACCCCATAATAAATCATTTGCCTGAGGTTATGGATCGATAATTTATTGTATTCTCATGTACTGTATTTCGTTAACTAAATGTTTATCACTTTGGAAACCTGTTATAATTATGAGTACGATTCGCTGTGGATGATATTTGATCCTCCAAATTTTCTATGGGTTCGAGTTATTGTAAAAATTAGACACAGATTCCCATCGTGTTATAAAGAAGATGCTTGAAATATTTACACGTTCGAACAGTATAATTAATAAAATTTTAAATCTTTCTTTTTTAGATATTGTTTTGTGTTAGTTCATCTAGTTTTGAAAGAAGAATTAGATCGTACTTAAACCCGGTTTGGCCCCCATTCACTAATTTGTAATTATATTAATTATTAGTTTATTATAACGAGTTCAAATTCTTACAGAAATTTTGACTTAATGATCAGTTATCACCTTATTCATCACATGGGTTTTGTTATGTGTGACACTTCGATGTACAATCTCTTTACAATAAGAGATGTTCACAATTTTTTTATTGGACGTTGACCCCCTAATGCGAGAAGGTGTTGGACATGACCTAGTAATATTGTAAACGTAAATAAAAAATTTATAGACACAACAAAATTCAAGATTTGTCACGTTTAATCTCATATTTGCTGTTTCACTGGGTATGGCCGACAGCACGTGGTGCCGCCGGCATCTTCCACATGCCTAAGGTACCCAATTGGATAAATTGCGAACATAAAATTAAGAGTTGAAGAACTTCAGAAAAATAATAATGTTTCTCAAAATATAGTTAATAATTTTATTTTCGTAATATCTCGCTTTCAAATTAAAATATCATCTATATAAGTTAAATTATATAAAGAAACAAACTCTATATAGGTTAAAAGAATTAATTGATTATACTTTTTTTTTTTCTTTTTATGTTTATTTTTAGATTCACTCTTCTCCACTCAATAAAGTAAGGAAATGTATTAATTATATTCCTAAAAGAAAATAATTTTTATATTAAAGGAAATATAAAAATTGATTGATTGTGACCTCCCATTTTGAATTGGAAATCATGCTTTAATTTCATTGTAAGAAAACAAATTGGATTTTTGATAAACGCGTGGTCCTCATGTCTTCATCTTCTGAGAAACTTAACTTGACAAAATTTTTATTTAGTCAAGTCAAAGTATTCAATATGTATACATAATACATTACAGACTATTAAGATATAAACTGGTTTCAACTAATCTATGTTCATTCCTATAAGGTTTGCATGGTATTACCACTAGGTGTCTTTTCAATATGTTTTAGTCAATTTGTATACAATGTACAACAACTTATAACATGGAGCAGCGGCGGATCCAGCACCCGACGAGGGGGCATGACCCCGTGTGCTGGGCTCCGCGGGAACAGTGTTAGATCGCAGGGGAAGAGGGAGAGGAGAGGCTTGGGTTTTGCTTTGCATGATTGCTTGTTCGTCTTCTTCCTCATTTTTTGTTTTGTTTTGTTTTGAAATTGGGCCCTTTGTTGGGCGGCCCATTTCTCTTTTTTTTTTTTTTAAATGTTGTTTTGTAATTGGGCCTTTTATTGGGTGGCACATTTTCCTTTTTTTGGTAGTTGGGCCTTTTGTTCATTTGTTGGGCGGCCCGTTTGCATTTTTTTTTCAATTGGGCCATTTGTTGGGCGGCCCTCTTCCTTTATTTATTTATTTTGTAATTGAGTCATTTGTTGGGCGGCCAATCTTTAATTATATAAAGGTGCAGCCCGTCCAAAACTCTAAATCCATTCCAATTTTCAATTTCTACAAATCCACCCCCAATTCCAATTTCCAAATCAAATCTCTTCCTTGGCGACGCCCGCTGCCGGTGAATCCTCCACCACCACCGTCCACCAGTCCAGCCAGCCGCCGTGTCGGTGTCGAAAACCAGAACCTCCAGTAATCGACCGATCGCCCATCCCCTCGTCAGCTCGTGAGTTCTCGCGCACTCGATTTTCTGGTTTGATTTCGTGTTTTTTTTGTGTTATTTTCGACTAATGAGGTTGAAATCATGATTTATCATTTATGTTGTATCATGCATGGATAATGAATTAATTGACAATTTGGCATTGAAAACTTGAAATGAGAAATGAGTACTGAATTGTGATTTCACATTTTGTGGACGTTCTTGGTTTGTTGGATGGTGTCGATGGGAGTAAGAAGTATCTTGAAATTGATGGCGGTGAAAGCTCTTTTGTAGAGAATGCAGGAGGCTTAAATATTGCATGTGTTCTAGATATCATGGGTCAAGATTATAAAGAAGGGGAGGATGGCCAAGTGGTGGAAAAACAGGAGCATAGTTTTTGAGGAAATGTCAAAAGGAAGTAGTTCTAAGAGCTTTCTCAATGCTATGCAGAGGTCGATTGATGAGGTTGGTAGGGTGTAAGAGTTGGAGTTGGTGATGAGTTGCAAGTGTATAGCAAAAGAGAGAAAAGTTGAGTTGTAATGTATTACATTTTAAAGTTCGTGTATGGATTCAAAATTTTGTAATGAAATTATCAATTTTATTCCAATTTTCAAATTTGTTCGAAAGGAGTATTTTTAATTTTGCCGGTCAATTTACATAAATTGCACAAAAAGAAAAAAAACTGTAATATGACCTAGGCAACATTTTTTAAACGTTGCCGTAGGTCTTTGGTAACGTTTTAGACCACGTTTAAAAAATGTTGCCGTATCTTTCTACTCTAGGGCAACATTTCGATTTGCAACACACGTTCAAACGTTGCAAAAGGTCTACGACAACATTTTTGAATGTTGTCGTAGGCTGTTTTTGTTGTAGTGTAAGTGAATACGCAATTTATTTAAAAAGCTAAAAAGAAAATAGATAATTTAAAACTGAAACAAAAAGAAAAATAAAAACAATGAAAAACATCATCTACCAAAACCCACCCCACCCCACTAATCCAGACCTGCGCCACAAGATTTGGGTGGGGGACAGGGAGAGGTGGAGGTGGAGGTGGTGCTCCCGGTGGGTGGTGGAGGCTGCGTGATAGCATAGTGATGGTGGTTGAGGAAGATAGACCTCTTCACCCTTGTGAAATTTGGACGAGTGCATTTCACACACGCCACTAAAAAATTTTTGGCCGGAAATCATCATTCGACCGCATATTTTGTATGAGGTTAGGGACGGTGCTTCCAAAATTTAAATATTTGGGATCCAGTCGTAACTTTTACAAAGGTTAGGGATCTTGGTGCAATTTTTCAATTTGTAATTATGTGAGAAAGGTGGCTTATGCGAGATGAGGCTATATTTGTTGTCCCATTTTTATTGTTACCTTAGTTATACTCAAAATATATATTGATACCTCAAAAATTATAGTGGAGTGTCAATGTTTTACTTGGAGATAAGTAAGGGGAATATTAAAATTGGACAACAAATTTGAACTTATGTCAGATATGTAAATAGCAATATTAAGATTTGAGGTGATTCAATACAAGAAGAGTATGTTCATATCGTTCCTAGAAGGTTTGCTTGTATGGCTTTCTTTCAATTTCTTTTTAGTTAATTGAGACATCAATCTACAACAACTAACATGGAGAATAATTAAAGATCAGACATAAAAACTCGTAAATAAATATGACATAAGTTCAAGACAATACAAGAAGTCAAGAACGATCAACTCGACAAAGATGAAAAATACTAGTCTCTTGAAATTGTTAAGACGTGATAGTCTACCTTACACGAGAACTGATGTTATGCTTGAAAATATAGCCAATCGAGAACTATTAAACTTGAATCAAGCCCCTATCCTTCTCATATAAACACACCAAGATAGTCGCTAATCTAGATAACTCACCATTTAGGTTAATTTACACTAGAACTTGGGTTGAATTTTCTTCTCTACTATATTATTGACTTCATTATCCAAGTATTTTTATGTCCAACCTATATATTAAAGCTGCTAGGCACCACATACCATAATCAAGATTGGATTGGACACCATATGTGTCTTTCCTAGAATAAGATTTAAAAATACTGAAAATGAAAAAGCTAGTAAAGATGGCAGCCTTTCGAAGAAAAGGAGTGCCCTTTAATTCAGAGTTCGCCAAAAGTAGTTTCAAAGAGTGAAAATAATCATTTTATCCGATTCCATATTGTTATAATTAGACATAACATGTTTGCATGAAATTCATAAATTTTTCCCACTGCTGACTGTCAGTCAACTCAATCCCAGATCTCTTCATATTTTGGTCTAAATGAATATTATTTTAAATAAACTTTTGTTTTATAAATATATAGCCTTGTTTGAGCCATATTTTGAGGAAAAAAATGTGTTTTGAATTCGTTTCTTTTGAAGAATGCGTGATTATAAAATAAGAAAAAATTCGATTTATATGTAAAGTTATTTTATCAGAGAATGTGTGGTTAAAAACAAGTTTTTTTAAAAAATAAGTTTCTTTAAAAAATAGGACTCAAACAAGGGCTTAATCTTTTAGGGATGAAATATAACCTTTACTTTAAAATTTACTTATTCACTCAAAATAAAATACTTTAATCGACTAACTCCTAATTGCATTAATGCTCAAAGGAGGAAGAGCGAGATAAATGCCAATTGATAAATGTTTTCAGCTTACCCAAATATGCATTCTCAATCAACAATCTCGTCCTATTCCATTTTCCTTCTCTTGAAAAATCATGATAATTGCCTCATCAATACTCAAAGTGATAATAAAAGGGAACACGCTATCAATTTAGGTCCAAGCATTCATGATATAATTGTTTAAAAATTGATAAAAACTAAAATGGATAGAACACGAGATACATAAGGACTACAATTTTTAAACCAACTGCTCATATAACTAGCAAGATCGCTTAAAAGACAAATAAACCATTGACTCAAATCACAAAGATATGTCGTGGCAATATCCTTCAACTTATTTTAGGAAAGACCGTGAATCGAATATCAATGAACGTTCATATTCAAAGAATATTTGAATAAATACCTCCAACATTCTCAATTCTTTTCAAATTGATCCCTTTAGATCTTCACAATTTATGTTGAAATCATTTTGCTTAAAACACATGCAATTTTTTAAACCTTTCTGGAAGTACAAAATAATGGATTTGACATAATTCAAACTCTCAAACGCGCTTCCCTTTAATTGATTAAAGTTCAAGATTATATATCTCCATTTATTTTTTCACAGCATGCAAACACTTACATAATCATGGAAGAAACAGGCTTTAAATTCATGTTAATTTTTTTTTAAAAGATCTTGCTAAGAGATCTCGAATCCCCCAATCCCAATTCCAATTGTCGCTTTGGATTGATTTCATTTCATGCATAATTAATATGTACTTTTTTCCTAAAAGAAGAGCCAATGCCAACTATGAACCAACTCTTATTCTTACAATTATTTATCGCTCTTTGTTAATATTAATGTTTTTTTTTATTGTATTACATGTACAACACCAATCAATAGTGTCCTATGAAAAGCTGGTACACAGATTCCCAGTGTCAACACTCGATTGTTGAAATTCTTGGCCTAATTATATTTTAAGACCCAAGGAATCAAATCACCTTTTCTTTATAAAGGGTGGTAGGTCGGATTTTTCATTATCTTCTACTTTGTACGATTCTCTAATATATTTTTGTCCGTGGTTTCTTGTTTACGTACTAAGACACTATTTGATCCGCATTCTTCTCAAAATTTATTCTTTTAAAATTCATTATTAATCATACATTCTTCAATAAAATAATATTACACACAAATTTAAAACGTTTTCTTATTTTTTAACCACATATTTTCTAAAAAAAAATATATTCCTTTGGCAGTAGCTCCGCCCTAGAGAATGATAAGGAGAGATTTATTAATAACGAAGTCACTCATGTGTTCTTTCGGTGATTTATGGTTTTCTTTCTAAAATTATCATACGTAATAAATATTTTTATTTTATTTATATTTGTAACTTCAATCCATTTATTCATTATCATTCTATATTTATTATTTTATTAAAAAGGCACGACATGTGAACTTTTTGAGATTTATTACGCCCAAAAGCAAAGTGAAAAATATAAATTAAAATACGGTATTGTTATATATTTATATCTTGAATACTACAAATCCTTTCCATTAACATCTAATCTGTAAAATTATAGTGAGGGTCTTAATCTTTACAAAAAGTGCATATTAATGAGTAATCATCAAATCTTAACACCATCATCTTCAACCTATTATCTTCAACTTGTACAGTAGTTTTGTCAATACTGCATTGGCTATCAACACTGCACTTTTTTCGCAGTGTCCAATACAATGCTGCCAACACTAGGACAGCGTACATGGTAAATCACCCTGTGTAAATAGATTTACTCATTCTAATGGAGGGAGATTCCATAATTCTAATACTTGGATCTTTGTGATTTTCAAGTTCCGAGGGCCAACTAATAATGACATGAGAGAGAGAGAGAGAGAAAAGGGCAGTCTATCAATTTAAAATTATAATTTTTTTCAAATTTATTTTTAATTAAATATTTTCCCAATAAAATAATTTTATACATAAATTTAAAATTTTTTCCTACTTTTTAATTACACATTTTTCAAAAATTCACTATTTCAAAACTCATTTTTTTACAAAAATAGAGCTCAAACAAAGGCCATGATTGTTTTTAATTAGAATCAAATTTTAATCTAAATCAAAGTCAAACAATTAATATTAATCACATCTTTCATGGATCCCACAGTTTTTCAGCCACACATTTCAAAAATTTCTATTACAATTTACTAAAAATCTAATTTTAATCCCCACTAAACACCCACAAAACCTTGAAGAATAAAATGAAATAAAATAATATTTTTTTAAGAATTAACATCGATAATTAATTCTTTAGTCTTGATTTTCCCATGATTAATTAGTTTAATCAAGATAATTTAATTGCGTGTTTAAACTGGGCAGATCAAAACTTTTTTATAATTTTTAACTACACATTATTCAACAAAACTACTATTTCAAAATTTATTAACCCAAAAAATTGGGTCATAGAGGAAAAATGATAAGAAAATTGAATATTATTATTATTATTATTATTTTTTTAAAAAAAATTGTTTTCAATATTATCTTCTCTGCGTAAGTGAATTACTCATAAAAGTTTTATAAATACATTAGGATGAATGAAATATTTGATATATCACATCAATCAATCCAAATTTAAAACTATTAAAAGAAGAAAAAATTAAACTCTTTTATTTCATTTTAAGATGTTGTTACTTGTATATCAAAGTGTATTGTCCCCTCACAAATAAGGGGATCCACACTTAATAAAAAAATGTGAGCCACCATTTGTAAAGGGGTCGTACATCGAGGTTGACACCTCGATGCTAGTGTACAAGTAATAAAATCTTTCATTTTAACACTTATCACGTAGTGGTGTCAATCGAATCGAGCGGCTCGTCCAGAATCGCAAGTGAGCTCGACTCGTCGAGCTCGCGAGTGGCTCTTGAGCTGAGCCCCACGAGCTCGGGGTCTCGTGAAAAATTAAAGAAAAATTAAAAAAAACGTGAAAAAATAAAAAATAAAAAAAAAAAGAAAAAAATTCAAAAAGTTCGTGAGCTGGCGGCTCTGCTCGTCAGCTCACGAGCTCGTCGGCCGAGCCGAACTGAGCTCGTGGGTGAACCGGCTTGACCCATTGTCATGATTATTACGACGCTAATTGTCCTCATATAAATGCATATTTTTTTTAGTCTAGTTTAATGTATAAAAGTAGTTTGAAATAGAACAAGTGAAGAGATTTATAAGCCAATAATGATATAATAGACCAGTAGCTAGCTAGATCTCCTCTGGATGCAAACCAAGTGGACATAAAGTCATGAAAATAAGCTGAAAAAATCTAGGGGGTATTGACCAATCATACCATAAACAGTTTATATTCCATTGTATTAAGATTAAAATTAACAGAGTACAGTTGGCAGTGTCAGTTGCTTATTATTGTTAATACAATTCAAGGTAAAGAAAATTAAGTAAAGTTTAAAGAGTAAAGCTGTGACACAAACATAATTTACAGTCCAAATTATAAGTCTTGAAAGAAAGCTTGGATTTTACATATTCTTAAAGTTAAAGAATCTTCAAATGGAACTATGGAAACACACACCAAATTGTGATGTAGGTTTGAACTTCAACTGTGGGTTGAAAAATACTATTGAATTATACATGTTTTTATAAACACTTGCAACACATTTTCTTTTGAAAATAAGTACACACGTCATATTTTTAAGAGAAAATTGTGCTATTGTTCTTTAACTTAATCGTGGTATTAATAAGTTTATAAATTGTCTAGTAGCTATCGTAGAGACAAGCCTCACTTCAAATTTTCGGTCATTGGTCCAAGCTTAAAATTAAAATCTAGTTTCGGGAAGTTAAATATTTTAGGGATGCATAATAAAGATTTGGACGATTTTCAGCATTATAGACTAATTTTGCAACTACATTGAAAGATTGAAGAACAAATTATTTACTTTAAACGTTGAGGACCACCTTGCTACTTTATTGATAGGTTGGGAACCAATTGTGTAATTTTCTCTATTTAAAATGTTCAAAGTTTTAGATGACTTGTTCAACATGAAATGTGGCTACGAGACAACATTTTGCATACATTAAGTATGGTTTGGTTCTCATTATTTTTAAAATTATATTTTTCTTTTTTTATTTTCAATCGTACATTTTTCAATAAAATAATGTTATATGTAAACAAAAAATTTTTACTTATTTTTTAATCACATTCTTCATCAAAATACTATTCTAAAATACATTTTGAGCAAAAAAGGGACACAAATGGACTAAATTTTAAGTAAAAAATTAAACTAACTTGCAAATAAAGGACATGTTGAAGAAATTTTAAATAAATAAATAAAAGTATCGTGTCTCTAATGGTTAAAATTTTCAATGGATAGAGTAACATCTAAAATCGCCAAAAAAAAAAAAAAAATCATTGTTCTTTTAAAAAACTTGGTCATTATGAAATAGTATTGCTAGAAAAAATAACTATTTATTTTTGCATTTGTTTGTTTTATTTTATCATTAAAAGAATAATTTATACTAGGTGGGAAACCTTAATAAACAACCACATAAAAAAGTGTGCCTGTGAATCATTTATGTAACGTTTAATTTTAAATAGGGCTGGACAAAACTCTCGAATCGAATCAAACAGAATCAGACCCGAATCGAATCGAATGGTTCTTCTTAAATTAAATACACAAACGAATATCCAAGTCGAGAACTAACATGTTTAGTTAGATTCTTGATTTTAGAACAAGAACTGAAGAACTGAATCTCCTTAATTTTTTAATTTTTTATCTTAAATAAGTCAAATTATTTTATTTTTTTCAAATAAATTTACTAACTAATTAATTTAGTGCAAACTCAAAATAGTGAATTTTCTATTTCTAATTTCCATCTCAAACCCAATTTAATCAAATTGACCTAAGATTTATTCAAATGTTTAATTCTACCGTAGTGCCGAATCTGGAGTTTTGAAGAAATTGAATTGGAAGTTCGACGTGTCTATCTTCATTATTGTGAGCTCGATATCTTTCGTTTCCTGTGATTTAACAGTCAAATATATGAAAAACTCAACAAAGAGATACGCAAAAGATACCACATGATTGAACAACGTTATTTTATAAAAGTTAAGATTAAACATGTCATTAGTTAAATTAATGTAACATTGTTGTAAAAATTAAAAAAGATTAATATTGTATGGAACCTTGGGAATCGAATAGAACAAAATCGAGCGAATGGTTTCATAATTAAATTTGAACTGAACAGTTCTATTTATTAAATACTCGAAAATTTAATTTTGATTCGATTATCTTTAAAATCGAATCGAACTGAATCATATCAAACCATCTAATCGAATTATGTCCCACCTTAATTTTAAACGAAGCATTGGCGGTGGTTAGTGGTCAATCATCAAGAGCTCAATTTTTGAAGCAGGGCGTGAGTATAAATGCAGCACCTTTCCTGTTAAACTGTCCTTTTCACTACCAAGTACCCATCTCTCTCCAATTTACTCTGCTCTCTCACATTTCTCTTCCTCTCTCTAGTTTTCTTGAATTCTTATTGTCACTGTACATTAATAATCGTTCGAACTGTCAACGAAAAAAAATTCAAGAAATAAAAGCGTTCTATTAAGTGATAAAGAAAGGGCTATACAATTTCAAAACCGTGTAAAGAAGTGCTAAAAGTTGCGCACAATCTGAATTGGTATCTGTCTTTCTTTTTCCTACTTTTAGTTCTGTTCTTCAGAGTACTTATTGGGTGTTCTATCTCTGTCAATATAGGCGTTGGATGAATCAATGAGTGATGTAGTATTTATGATACTGAAATCAATGTTTCTGTACCAAATAACTGCTTCTGAACACTTTCTTGGAGCTCTTTATTGAACTGGGCTTGTGTTTTCTTGGGAATTAATGGTTCTGGATCTTTAATTTTTGAAGGCAGCTTTAATTTCAGTGGAAAAAGCTTCGGAAATGGTAGTTTTGCATTCTCATAGATGTTTTTGTCTCTGCGTTTTGTTTACCTGCAGCTTATGAGTCTTAAAAATTGAACAGAGCCTTTATCATGTGCTACTTTCCAGCTCTTTAGTGACTAGTTTGACCGTTGAACTAATTTTCTCATTTTTTTTGTTAAGAAAAACTCAGCAAAAGCTTATTACTTATTCTTTTTTGTTTCCCCTGGTCGAGTAAATAGTTTCACGAACGAATGAATATGGACTTAGCTTCATGTTTAATGGTAAAATTTTGACTGGTTTTACAAATTTAGGGGCTTTTCTGAAGGTGTTTGATTAATTGATTTTCCAAATTTTGCTTTTTCTTAGGGTGTTAATTGAGTCTTGAAGAAGACTGCAAGGAGGTTTATCCTACTCTTTTAGGGTGGCTTCTTACTCTTTGAAAGAAAAGATGGATATTGCTGTTAAAGATGCTAACATTGAGCCAGAAAAGGGTAATGAGATTCCTATAAACTACCATGCAACTAATATGTCTTCAGATTGGCCTTTAAATGAGAATAATCTTACCAATACATCACTAGGAATTATTCCCACAGGCAATTCAATTGTGGAGTCCTCTGTTTGTTCCTCTGCATTGATGGCAGATTCTTTTTGCCCTCAGATATGGGATCAACCCGTAAGTGTACAGAGTTTAGGCTATTGTGATGTGAATGTTCAAAATAATGCTAGGACTAAAGCTAATTTTGGTCCAACAAGTGCTGGTACAGGATGGATTCCTGATGCGATGTTAAGGGAGTGTATGTATTTGCCTACTGTTCCATGGATGGTTCCTCAGAGCATGCCTCACTTTCCAGCTGATTCGAGTTGTATTGAAAGAGCAGTGAGGTTTTCGTGTTTCAACGGAGAGAATTTTGGTGATATGATGAATCGATATAGCGTTCCTGAAAATTTGAATTCTTATTCTCATGTTTTAGCATCAATGCAAGGGCAACACGAGGTATTTGCCAGTGGTGGAAGAAAAATGAACATGACCGAAAGTTCCAAGGAGGTGTTTCTACCTTTGGAGTATGGAACTGAAGGGAGCCCACTCAAGAATAAGAAAACGATAGAAAGTTCACCCTTCTCTCGTGATGAAGCAAAACAAGGAGTTGGTACGTTGGCTAATGATTCCGATGAGGTTGAATTTAGCAGTAGAGGTGATCAGGAGTTGGGGGGTTCACCAGGGGAGTCTTCTGGTAAAGGACTTGGCTCTAAGAAGAGG
Source organism: Fraxinus quadrangulata (assembly GCA_903798255.1). NCBI lineage: Eukaryota > Viridiplantae > Streptophyta > Magnoliopsida > Lamiales > Oleaceae > Fraxinus > Fraxinus quadrangulata. The sequence continues at coordinate 41,322 of CAIGRB010007742.1, read as the reverse complement.
AAGAAAACTGAACAGGTTGAACATTGTTTAGCATTTTGTTCATAGTGCTAAAATTCAATCTGGCTCTTCCATTATAACTTTCACATGTCTTTGGTGTCTCAGAATAGGGAACTTAATGAAAACAATCGAGCCCTGGAACCATCAGCCGAGACAGCAAAGGACAATGCTGAAATTCATCAAAAGAGTGACTGGAATCCAACTTCAACAAGCAAGCCTGCTGGAAAACATGGAAAGCAGGGATTGCAGGGGTCAGATCTGCCCAAGGAAGAATACATATGTGTTCGAGCACGTAGAGGCCACGCAACAAATAGCCATAGTCTGTCAGAAAGAGTAAGAGTTTTTGTCGAAGTTCATTATAAGTCGCAAAAAAGGGAACAATTGTATTTTTGGGTTTTGAACTGAGTAATTTATCTACATTGTAGCTGAGGAGGGAGAAGATTAGTGAAAGGATGAAGTTTCTCCAGGATCTTGTGCCTGGTTGCAGCAAGGTTAGCCATGTTGATAGTAACTTAGAAGCCTAAATCTTATGTTTATTCTAATTAGACTATTTGCTTTAGTTCGTTCCATAAGAAAAATGTTGTTTTTCAGGTTACAGGAAAAGCAGTTATGCTGGACGAAATCATCAATTATGTGCAATCACTGCAACGACAGGTTGAGGTATGTGAACTAGTACTTCATTTCTTTCCATATTGTTGCACGATTCGTATGGTGCTATTGATAAATTTTGATGCGAGACTGCATCTGTTATTGTCAATAGTCCTTCTGGTGATCTTTGAATGAAAAGCAACTAACGATCAACTTCTCCAGTCTCTTGCATTTCCTTTTTTCTTGACTGTGGGGGTGAGGTGGGGTAAACGGGTATACAAAGCTAATTTTGGTCCTCATTGCTTGTAATTTCAATGTTCAGAATGTTTGCTTGTCCTGTGTTAGATTTTTGGATTTTAGTTCACTAGTAGCTAGATCATTCATGTCAGTGCATTTTTATTTCTTCTCAGTTCCTCTCGATGAAGCTTGCAACAGTAAATCCACTGCTGAATTTCAATATCGAAGGGCTCCTTGCCAAAGATGTAAGAAAATGCAAACTCACCAATTTATGATTGACTTTGTAAATTAGTACTTCATCTAATGCAACAAGCAATACATTTATAACAGACCATTCAGTCGCGCATTGGTTCATCATCTTCACTGCCTTTTCCACCTGATATGATCATGCCTTATCCTCCATTACATCAAACTCCACCTGGACTAATTCAACCTGGTCTTTCAAGCTTGGGAATCTCTTCAAATGCACTTAGGAGATCTATCAACTCCCCATTTACCGCTGCCTTTAAGGAGTCCACATCTCAAGTAAGCTCTGTTTCTCTTCCAGTCAAACTAGCACTTTCATCACGTGATTTTACATTAACTGACAAGGCAACGCATTGTGTTCGATTCAAATTTTTACTAATCAAATTACGAAAATTTAACGTTATTATCACGTGCAGGGACTGAGCGTGTGGGAGGATGAGCTTCATAATGTTGTTCAGATGGGCATAAACTCAAGTGCTCCTCTCAGTAGCCAAGACTTAACTGGTATATTAGGTTATCCCACATCAAACTTTAAGTTGTGGAAATATATTAAGCTGATTGCAGCATCTTTTGCAGGTTCTTCGCCTCCAGGCCACATTAAAGCCGAACCATGATGGCTTTTTACTCTGGAGTACCCCGAGCATAGTCCTCCAACAAGAGCTTGTCCTGGTTAGACATGTTTCAGCTTACCACCGTGATGTTGAAGTGCGACTTACAGGTC
>CAIGRB010007742.1:4735-28285 GCA_903798255.1 Fraxinus quadrangulata | reverse complement strand
CCTCTAGTCTTATTTTGTCCTGACCTGTTACCTAAGGTTTTACTATGGCTAAATATATTGAATTATTACAAGGGTTCCACAAAACCCCCCCACATAACACTCACAAGGGTGGTGGATTAATTATCTTTACTCTTTTATTAAGGTGGGTCTCTCGCGAGGAGGGTGGGTAAATTTTTACTTTTTTATTGAGGTGGATCCGATCCACCCTTTGTGAGTGTCTAGAAAGGTTTGAGAATCCCTCTGTACACCAAGAATAATTCAAATATACTATCATCATTTTTAATAATTAGAACATATTTTAATTACATGAAGTGTTCGTAATATTTACTCATATTACATTTATGTTCCCAATTTTTTTCATCCCATTTTTATTCTCAAATTAGTACAACTTGTCCCTACAACTATTTTTGTCCAAAAAATTCATCCAAATAGAGTGAGAAGACTTGTTTGCCATCATTTTATAAATAAGCCAAAAAAAAAAATACAAAATTATGATAATATATTTTTTTCCCTCATTTTAAAGCATGTAATTGTATTTTTCCATGAAATCCTTGATTAAGGATAATATATATTTGTCAATTAATGAAATTTTAAAAAAAAAAGTGATAAAAAAGCATTAATGATATAAATGTGATAATGAATAAAGATGAATGAACTTTAATATAATTAAATTATTGTATATTTACAAAAAATATATAATGTGAATATAATGATCTTTTCACAATCAAACATGACATGCTATTTATTACTTGATTTATGATCAATGTGTCCTTATGTCGAACAATTCAGAATTACTATACAATTGGCCCTACTATTACTCGAATTTTGACGATTGTGCCCTATCTCGAACTATTTTCAATAACTATGGCATAAAAACTCTTTGCTCACACAGTGTACCGTGTACCACTATCGTACGTAACAATTGTTGCCATGATCTCTTCCTCTATCCACCCCTCCGTTTCATCTTGCAATCTCAATATAAAATGAGCAAGAAGTATTGAACATCGACATTGATTCATATTCTTTTCCTAATATTGGAAGTGACAAATATTCATTGGCTTCTCATTATTGTAAGGGGCGAAAAGGTTACCATCACGGTCAAATTCTTCTTACTCCCCCGATTTCATGACCACCATGCCCTTGCTCTGCCATATTTAGCTATTCACATACTGGTGATGAATTTGTTTTTAGCAATATTGTTTATATAATGAGAAAATTGCACATATACCATCTTAGAAACTAGTTTCTGATTTTATTTTATTTTTATTTTTTTGTGGATTGTGTTATGTCTATATATTAACTTAATTTATCATAGTAGTCATTCGCCTGTCTTCTCGTTAAGCGGCTTTTAGTTGTTCTTTTATCTTATTTATTTTGTCAAACGCTCTTTAAGTTGCAATAAAAGCTCGAAACATACTTTTTGTGTCACGCTAGCTTTCATTTTGGTGTATTTAATTACTTTTGAGATTTCAGAAGTTCTTTTAATACGAAAGAGATTTTCACTATCAGCTATAATAATTAAGATTTCAAAAATTCTTATAATCCGAAAGAGATTTACCATATCACAGACTTCATTACAAAATCCAGGATGATTGAATCAATCATATACTTATTGCCTTTTTTTTTTTTTTTTNACATTGATTCATATTCTTTTCCTAATATTGGAAGTGACAAATATTCATTGGCTTCTCATTATTGTAAGGGGCGAAAAGGTTACCATCACGGTCAAATTCTTCTTACTCCCCCGATTTCATGACCACCATGCCCTTGCTCTGCCATATTTAGCTATTCACATACTGGTGATGAATTTGTTTTTAGCAATATTGTTTATATAATGAGAAAATTGCACATATACCATCTTAGAAACTAGTTTCTGATTTTATTTTATTTTTATTTTTTTGTGGATTGTGTTATGTCTATATATTAACTTAATTTATCATAGTAGTCATTCGCCTGTCTTCTCGTTAAGCGGCTTTTAGTTGTTCTTTTATCTTATTTATTTTGTCAAACGCTCTTTAAGTTGCAATAAAAGCTCGAAACATACTTTTTGTGTCACGCTAGCTTTCATTTTGGTGTATTTAATTACTTTTGAGATTTCAGAAGTTCTTTTAATACGAAAGAGATTTTCACTATCAGCTATAATAATTAAGATTTCAAAAATTCTTATAATCCGAAAGAGATTTACCATATCACAGACTTCATTACAAAATCCAGGATGATTGAATCAATCATATACTTATTGCTTCTTTTTTTTCTTTCCAGAAATTGTATAACAAAGTAAGTTCATACTAAAGAACCTACCTCATATATAGACGAATATGAATGGAAAGAGGTTTATTTTTCTAGAAAAATTACTTGCTTAATTAAATTACCATAAACACTAATTATTCTTGATTACTATTTAGTCCAATTCTATACATTGTAAATGAAAAATATTGTAAACTCCATATCTATTAGAATTTTGACTTGATATTGTCTAACTAAAATAGAATCGTGTTTGTCCATCCCAAATTGAATAGTATTGTCTACATGTGATGTGATTATTATGAATCCAACATCGAATATAATTCGAAAGGCTCTCCTTTTGTGTTCCTGTAAATAGAGTATTCCCTTCAGTATTTTTTAGAGTATTTTTTTGATCCCATATTTAATATAGTCATGGACTGTCTAGAGGTGAGATTTGGGGATCCTTTGTAGTCTTACCCGGTTTTACTATTTTGTTGTGTGCTTGGGGTTTGGGTGTGTGAGGATTCTACAAGATTTTACAAAATTTTCATATATTGAATATTTTTGTCTTTGACAGTCCGTGGTCTTTCTACGATTAGGAAGACTTTCAACATGTAAATCTTTGTGCTGTATTCTCCATCTATTTTGTATTTTATGGCTTTGAATAAACTCTGTAAACAAGAATCCTGTAAACATATTAAGAAATCGATCTCAACTTTTGGCAAATGGTATCGATCGTAAGGTTGTTGGGAGAGTTGGAGTAAAACGATATATGTTAGGTGACATGGGAAAGTTTGACACAGAATCAGTTTTGGGTTTGTGGTGAGTTAAAATCAATGGTGTTTTGATTCAATCTGGATTGCACAAGATTTTGAAAAAATATGCTCAACCCCTATTTTGGTTGACGTGGACAGTCTAGACATCTCAAGGAAAATTGTGCAAAAAGGTAGAGCAAGTTCAGCTAATAATTGCTCAAAGTCAGTATATGGAGATACTAATTGTGTAGTTAGTAGTGTGTCCTTTTCTCAATGAGAGAATGATTTATTTTTTGGAAAAATATATTCATCATTATGACATGTCTTTTGGTAAAATGAGTTGTTATGACAGATGATGCTTCATTGTTAATGGGTCCAAAATTTTGCACAGGGACATGGTTTGACGTTAGTAGGCGAAATTTATATTGATGTCTAATTTCTGAAAAAGTCAAATATGGGGGATTGCATCGTATTTTTAGCAAGGATTAATGATGGCAAAAGGGTCAAGTAGCTCATCGGCTCGGCTCGTTAAAGTTCGGCTCGTGAGGTGGCTCAGGCTCATTTCGGGACTAGCACGAGCCCGAGCTGAGCTGAGCTGGGTGTTCGACGGACGAGGCTCGACTCATGAGTTCACGAGCTCATGGACTGAGTCGAGCTCGGCTCGTGCTCAAACAGGCTTGAGTTCGGCTCGTCGGCCCGACCCATTGCCACCAATGGCAAGGATGTTCAACATGAGTTGCTTTGAAATTCTTGAATTATTGATTCTAAGCATTTATACTTTTTATGGTGGAGCGTGCTAATTCTCTATTTTGAGATTTGTGATTGTAGAAGAAAAGGTTGACCAAAACTTCCTAAATTGCGTGTCTTAAGTGGGTGGAAGAGAAGGGGCTACGCTGGTGGCACATTATTCAGTTTGGAATAGGTATTGAAGAAATATTATTTGGAGACCTCAAATAATTCAAAGTCAAGATGGAGATTGTTGAAGTGTGATGCAAATCTACGTAGCAATTGTAACTACAAAACCCACGACAAATTAGAACAATCCAAGAAAGTTAAGAATTGATATTTGAAAAGTTCAACCCAATAAATTATTGAACTAAGAACTAAAACAATCACTAACAATATCTTGACTCGTATTCACAAAACTTATGAACCTTCCTTGAATTTGTAAAACGTCACAAGAATTTAATTTTTGATAAGTTCGAAATTAATTTAGTGAAGAATAAGAAGAAAGCAAATTTGACTCGTAATAATCTTTCAATAATTGTGTCTTTCACAATGAATAGAATGAGTCATGTTTATGGGGAACCCACAAAACCTAACTAAAAACGAAATTTAAATCTTAAAGATATAAAAAAAATATATACCATACAAGAGTTTTAACTAAAATAGAAGATTACACGAAAATTGAAAAAATCGCCTCCGAAAATACACTATGCTGCAGTCGCATGCCCTAGGTAACTATGCAGTCACATAGTTACTTTGTCAGGCTTCCTCATATGCTACTTGTACAAAATTGGTCCATCTGATTTATTCTTCCAAACTCAACATGAAACTTGTTCATTTGCTTGTTGTAATCAATATTTCGTCCACTATAGTTTGAGGAAGCAATCACATAGCTTCCTTGACTCGTTTCATTCGCGGCCTAGTCATCGATCCTCTCTCAACGATCAATAGATTATTGCTTGGACTTACCCTCGTGTCATGTATCACATCATCCACTCCCTCTTCGAAATGATTCGAACTCAAATATGTACCTGCATCAAAACGAGAAAGATCATAGATGTTAAAAGTAGCCGAAACATTGCACTCCCCTGGAAGATCTAATCTGTATGCCTTGTTATTAATCTTTCAAGGAATTGAAATGTACCATCTTTCCGTAGCTGCAACTTCGACTTCCTTTGTTCTGAAAATGTTCTTTCCTCGAGTACACCCAAACCCAATCTCCCGGTTCAAATATAACGCGTTTTCGTCCATTGTTTGCTTGAGAAGCATAATGCTAATTTTTCTTCTCAATTTGCATCCTTATATTTTCATGGAAGGATTTCACCAATTCGGCCTTCTTATTTTCATCTAAACTACCTCTTTCATCCACAGGTAAGAGAATTAAATTTAAAGGTGATATTAATAATGATGCATTAAGGGATGTCAAGTTAGGAATAATGAAAGATAGATGAGTTAGGCATGAAAGGAAGGATAGAGATCTTACTGAAGATGGTGTTGATAGAAGTATAGGTAATATCAAGATGATAATCCCTTCATTCAAAGGAATGAATGATCTAGAAGCATACTTGGAGTGGGAAAAGAAGTAGAGTTGATATTTGATTGCCACAACTACTCGGAGGAAAACAAGGTAAAGATTACAGTACTTGAATTTACAAATTATACTATCATTTGGTGGGATCAAGTATTAACATCTAGGAAGAGGAACCGTGAGATGCCTATAAATACATGGGAAGAAGTGAATGCTATCATGAAGAAGAGTTCGTGCATAATCATTATTATTAGGAGTTTCATAAAAAATTGCAAAACATCTACCAAAATTCTAGGAGTGTGGAGGATTATCACAAAGAAATAGACATTGCGATGATTAGAGCAAATGATGAGGAGGATATGGAGGCTACCATGGCCCGATTTTTGAATGGTTTAGATAGGGATATAGCTAATGTGGTAGAGTTACAACATTGTGTGGAATTGGAAAACGTGCTACATGTATCTATGAAGGTGGAAAAGTAATTGAAGAGGAAGGAGACAACTAGATATTCATCGGGTTCTAACTTTTCTTCGAAACCGAAGCGAGATAATAATAAATTCGATAGGGATGTTTCAAAAAGTAGGACCGAGTTACCGAAGGGAAAAGAGGAAGTTGCTAGCAAAACTACACTCAATGTGAATTCCCAATCATCTGGGAATTGGGATATCAAGTACTTTAGGCGCTTGGGACCAGGACACATTGCTTCTCAATGTCCAAACAAAAGGGCGATGATCTTGCACAACAATAGAGAATTGGTGAGTGATAGTGAGGGTGAATATAATGACATGCCAGAATTGGAAGATGCTTACAATGGTGATGAAGTCGAAGTTGCAGCCACTGGAAAAGATGGTCCATTCTAAGTTTTTGAAAAGATCAATGACAATGCCTACAAATTAGATCTTTTAGGTGAGAATAATGTTTCGGCTACTTTTAACGTCTCTGATCTTCCGTTCTTTGATGCAGGTGCAGATTCGAGGTTGAATCATTTCGAAGAGGGAGGGGATGATGTGATCCATGACCCGAGGGCAAGTTCAGACAATGATCCATTGATCGTTGAGGGAGGACCAATGACTAGGACACTAGCGAAGTGTGTCAAAGAAGCTATAGGATTGCTTGCTCAAGCAACGATGGACGAAACGTTGATCACAACAAGAAAAGGAAAAAGTTTCATGTTGGGCTTGGAAGAAGAAATCAAATGAATCAACTTGATACAAGTAGCGGACAAGGAAGCTAGACAAAGTTACTATGCGACCGCATAAATAAGCATGCCCATTTATCGAGACTGTAGAGGAGGGCAACAAGTGATCTATGTGACCACATAGATTTATATTATGCGGCCACATAGTGTATTTTAGGACGCAATTTTTTCAATTTTCACGTAATCTTCTATATTAGTTAAAACTCTTGTATGGTATATTTTTTATATCTTTAAGATTTAAATTTCGTTTTTAGCTAAATTTTATAGGTTCTTTATAAATAGCACTCATTCTATTGTAAAACACACAATTATTGAGAGATTATTGCGAGACAAATTTGCTTTCTTCTCGTTCTTCATTAAATTAATTTCTTATTTTTGAAGAATTAAATTCTTATGGCGTTCTACAAATTCAAGTAAGATTTATAAGTTTTGTGATCACGGATCAAGATATTGTTAGCGATTATCTTGATTCTTAGTTCAATAATTTATTAGGCTGAGTTTTTCAAACATTGATTCTTGACTTTCTTGGGTTGTTCTAATTTGACGTGGGTTCCGTAAATACAATTGCTACATGGATTCGCATCAGTAGGTGATGTGATTCATGATACGAGGTTAAGTCCGGACAATGATCAATTGAGTTGAGGGAGGACCGATGACTAGGTCGTGAGCAAAGCGAGTTAAGGAAGTTATGTGATTGCTTTCTGAAGCTACGGTGAACGAAACGTTGATCACAATAAGCAAATGAACAAATTGCGTGTTGGGCTTGGAAAAAGAAACCAAACGGATTGACTTTGTATAAGCAGCGGATGAAGAAGCCGAACAAAGTAACTATGCGACCGCAGTTAACTAGCATGCCCCTTTACCGCGACTGTAGAGGAGGGCAGCAAGTGATCTTGCGACCACATAGATTTATACTATGCGACCTCATAGTATATTTTCGGACCCGATTTTTCCAATATTTGTGTAATCTTTTATTTTAATTAAAACTCTTGTATGGTATATTTTTGATATTTTTAAGATTTAAATTTCATTTTTGGCTAGATTTTATGGGGTTCCCTATAAATTTGACCCATTTTATTCATTGTAAAACACACAATTATTGAGAAATTATTGCGAGGCAAATTTGCTTTCTTCTCATTCGTCATTAAATTATTTTCAAATTTATCAAAAATTAAATTATTGTGGCATTCTACAAATTCAAGTAAGGTTCATAAGTTTGTGATCACGAGTCAAGATATTATTAGCGATTGTCTTGATTATTGGTTCAATAATTTATTGGGTCGAATTTTTTAAACGTTGATTCTTGATTTTCTTGGATTGTTCTAATTTGTCATGGGTTTCATAACAACAATTTCTATGTGAGTTCGAATCAAAGTGTGACCCAAATTCTATTGGGTATTGGTATTTTGGTTGAAGAGGACTTAAAGATGTCAAATTATGTATCAGGAAGAAAATTTCGATGCATTCCTGCTCACGAGCGCCTATCTCCCGCTCGAACGCGCAAAGCAGGGAAGTTGGCGCTCGCTTAGTGCCAACTTGCCGCTCGAGTGGCAGAGTCACCGCTCACTTGGCGCATACCGACGCTCGAGTGGTAGTTTGTGCAGTTGTTTGTTTGGCTCAAGGCTCGTTTCGTGTTTTAAGGAGCTTTCATTACTCCAATCCTTCTATAACTCTATTTTTAAGGTTTATAAGTAGCATCTATGACTTGTAAACATAACACAACATATATATTGTCTTGAGAGAGTTTTAGATCTTGATTGAAAGTATTGAAATCTTATTACAACATTTATTATTGATAATATAGAAAAACTCCTCATCTGTCCATAGTTTTTTTTTCGTCTTAGGTTTCTACGAGTTCTTGTGTTTGTTTGTTCTATTTTATCTTGTCAATTATATTGTTGATTTCATAACAGAGATTGTTAGAATTTTGACTTAATATTATCTAATTAAAATAGGATTTTATTTGTCTATTCTAAAATAAAATATGATTTTCTACTTATGTCATTATGAATCCAACATTGAATAAAATTTGAAAGGCTATCCTTGTGTATCTCCGCAAATAAAGTCTTCTCGTTTAGTATTCTATTGATTCGAGGTTTAAAATAGCCATTGACTATCTTGGGGTGAGATTTGAGAATTATTTGTATTCTCATATGTTACTAATATTTTGAAGTGTGCTTGAGGGTTTTGGATGTGAGAGAGAGACTCAATATGTTTTTACAAATCCTTCGCATAGTTAATTAAATATCTCTATTTTTTACAAGAAGGGATTTTTCTTCAACTTGAGAGATTTTTCACAAAATCTTCGTATGTTATTTTATGTAACTTCTAAATAGATTCTCTCTACAAAGATTTTGTGTGCAAATTGAGGAATTGGTCTAAGTTCTCAACAGTAGCTTCATATATGTTTATTATTTCCAATTCTTGCACTCCATATAGGTGAAGATGTTGTCATCCAAGTTGATTGTCTGTCACCATCCTGCTTATTTTGATGGATGGGTTAGTTTCTATCATGTTAATATGGAACATATTTCTTACATTTTACTTTCGAAAACTAGTTGTTTTATAAAATATGAGAAAAATAAGGTATGTTTCAATTTGGTATACTTTTGTGACTTGATTAATTAAATTAAATTGGCCGGTGATATTTCATTGAGCAAGGCATTGCTTATGGTCGTGGCGAAAACTCGAAGTGTGGCTTTTATCCAGAATGTAAGAATTCAGTTTGCTTCATTGGACATTGTGAGCAATTAAAATATTGGGAGCTCTTTAAAGGGATATGGCTTGAGTCACAATTATTAAAATTTGGAGTTTCTTCTTAAAAGATTAACTTTATTAAGAGAAGTAATTCAATTTTTTAAAAATTGGTCTATATTTTCTTCTTTATTTGATGTAAGATTTTATCCCTTAACATCAGATCGAATTATTTGTTAAATTTTTATAGGATCTGTTACTATATTAAGATTTCGGATTTCATTTTAAAAGATCAACCTTACTAGAAGGAGTGATTCAAATCCTTATAAGTTGGTTTATATTTTCATATTTATTAGATATTTAATTTTATCCCTTAACAACAATCATTGATGAGAAACAATCTAGTGTCCCAAAAAGTTATCAATTACTAGTTACAATAAAAATGTATCCTTATTTACTTCCAAAAATAAAAATAAAAATAAAAATAAAACAAAAGTCTCATATGTAGGGTTGTAAATGGATCAGATATGAACCAGATCTGTCTATATCTGATCTGATCCGATCTGATAATCCAACGGATATTTGATTGTTAAATTCATATCCGTTTTACTATGTTATCGAATATTTGATCCGAAATAAAAGAAATTAGGAAAAAAATAATTTGGAATCAACATTTATTATTATTTTTTTTCAAATTCTTAAACATGTTTAATAATTATAATTTTTTCAACTTTTTTATGTTTTGAATTTGATGACTTTTTTATTCTAAATTTATTTATTTTCTCATTTTTTATTTTAGTCACAAATAACATACTATAAAAATATTTTACCGAATCAATTATTTATAACAAGTCGGATTGGATTGTTATCGAATCGAATTGACATATATCCATATTTGATTCATTTAGTTAATGATCTTGATCGAGTTATCGAACTAAGACCCTAAATCCATCTTCCATTAATTTCATCATATTCGGATCGGATTTGTATCAAAATGCAATTCATTGATAGCCCTACTCATACGGTGAGGTGATTTGTGGCGCGTTGGCCTGTTTATCAAGCAGAAGCTGAACGCACCCATTAATTGTACCGTTTATAACGTTTGTAGAGAACAATTGACAAATTTCTTCACATGTATGGTTTTTTTTTTAATTATTATCTTTAATCATATCTAATTTAACATATCAAATGCATCTAAAAAATACGATTAGTCAAATTTTCTTTTTTTTGGAGGGAATCCACAAGAAGTGACTGTTTTTCTTTTTAATAACGTTAAAATATAATATTTTTACATTTTAGCATTTATAAATAGCCAACCTTCAGTTTTAATCACATTTCAATGGATATACAAGTACTGTTAAGTTATCCACCACTCACTTGTATCTATATATAAATTAAAACATCATAAATTCTTCCCAAACAGAAGCTAATAAGATAATTATAAAAAGATTAAGAATCAAAATGTCTCATTTTATATGTAAAGGATCAACCTGCAGCATAGGCCATAGATTAGGGATGAATCATGTAATTTTTCCCTTAAGTTTAATTTATTTTAGCCATATATAAACAAATAAAATTTTCTCTTCCCTAAAAATTTATGAAATGAGATAGTATTGATATAGTGACAGTGTTAAGTTTTTGACGAAAAATTAATATAATCTACTCGAAAATAATATAAATAAATAAATAAAATATTTCTATCTCTTACACGTTTTGAAAGGGAAAAGAAAAACAAAACGTAAAGAAAGAGTACGAGTTAGTGGTACATTTGAAAAATGAAGCTACTAATGGAGGCACCAAAAGATGTGAAGTTGACAAGTTTGTGCCAATTATATTTCTTCAGGTTAGGTTTAAAGATGACAAAATTACTATTTATAAAGCATTACTTGTTTATTAATTGTTAAAGAATTGATTGTTAGGCAGAAAGAAAGACTTCTAATCATGTCACGAAGTTTCGTCGTGATTTGCTTGCTTATAAATAAAAGGTTAATTTCTCCTTTTTTTTAGACGTAGCCAAATTGACCTCTTATGATGCCATAGAGCCAAACAACTACAAGTTTAAATTGGCATTTTCGTTTAAAAGTACATTTATATATTAAAATAAGAAATATGTGTAGAATAACCTAACTATATATTATATTGTGTTCTAAAATGTTGCATTTATAGTTTTTGCTAAACGATAACATAAAACACTCAGCTACAAAAATAAGCAATATTATTTATAAATATGTCATTATATATAAATAATTACACAGACAAAATACTATTAATTGAAATAACAAATCACGACTTTAGGACACTTTAATTATTTCATTGTTATTCAAAATTTTCATATTTTGTTAAACATTTTATATGCATATGTCCTAAAGTAGGATTTCATGATTTGATTAAAAAGAAACGTGTTGTGTCAATTAATCAGTAGAATTCTTAGATTTTATAAAAGGAAAACTCATACTTTTCTGGTGCAGAACGGAAGTTCAAAGATTTACTAGCATAAATCTTTAGTTCGTAAACTGGTAGCCACCAAAAAATAATATCAAAACCAAAAAACGAGATGTCTTTATTCTGATAACAAATACCTTTAAATAGTATCTGGAAACCATAATTTAAGCAAAAAGACTAAAATAGACATCCACTAAATCAAAACTAAAAATGCAAAAACTAAAAAAAAAGATAAAACTTCAACGGCCCTCTAACGTGCCTTAAACAGCAAATTTAAGGGTGGAAACAACCTCAAACCCCCAATTGGGACGGTATGGAGCATTGAAAACTCTTTCCGAAAACATATTATAATAGAAAATCTGATCCCGAACTGAAAGTTATGACCGTTTCTTCGAAGCAGCAACTCATTTAGTCAATTTTCGATCCAATTCTTCTTCAAACTGTAAAACTAATTGTCCTACACTTTCAAAATCCAAACAAATACAATTAAGCACTAACTCTACCTTTAAACTGGTACTACTTCGTACATAATGACCACGAAATCTTCTTTTATTTTATTGAAAAGTTAAGATCAAATTATGTGGCTCCTTTTACAACACGTGGAACGATACAAAATTGATAATTGTCATTTTAGTGAAGAAGGTAGAAGGATTGGGATCAGAGGACACGATTATTGGGATAAACTAAGTTGTTAAATTATATCGTTAAAATGTTAGGAAGATGATATGTTTATTAATCTGAATTTAATCTTGAATATACTCCTCAAGTGTATTTTGATCTTTTAATATCGACAGAATGAAATGCTACTCAACTTAAATTTACGTATACATTAATTTACAAAAGAAAAAAAAAAAAAAAAAAGAAGGTACACTTGATACGTAGATGTTGGCAAAACATGTTATTTTTAATTAATTTTAGTTTTATTAATTAAATAAATTCAAATTTTTGTTAGTAAGTAGTTTGGTGAAATTTAATGATTTTTTTTTTTTTATTGTGATGTACCGATTGTTTTATTGAGTTCGCACTGAGTCAAATGGTTTGTGTATTTTGAAGGACTCATAACATTTGACTCACGAACTTACTATATTTACATATTATCACTTACTCACGGAGTAAAGAATATTTAATTGCAGTGTAACTAAATCGTCTCATACTTTGAGAGAAGCACAAACTTTTCTTATTTATTTATAGTAAAGATTTGGGGAGACATTATTTGATGTTCTTTAGTGTGTTTATAGTACGTACAAATGAAAGGAAATTTTCTCCATCCTTATATATAGTACTCGACGTTTTTTGTTGTATCGCTAGGATGCAAAAAAAAAAAATTCATTTGAACTCCGAAATTTCTTGGCGACCTTTGCTCTTCAAGAGTTTAAAGATATTGTTTGTAGTGAACTGTTGGACGATAATTAATTTTAAATATTAATTAATTAATCGATATATTATCTAGGTTTTAAACTTTTATTAGCCATTAATATTTAGAAATTGGTAGCCGCCCAAACTTAATATTCAGTGTCTTTATTATCTTTGAAATCACGTCAAATAATATCGTTTAAAAGTTTAAACTATCGGAGAATATATAATGGAAAAAAAGAAGATAATACAATTACGTAATGTCTTTTATCTAGTCTATATTATGAAATATTTATCGACTTTTTGGAATAAATTTCCAAGTAGAGGCTTTTGTTCATAAAATGCTATTCAATTTATTTAAAGCCATTACGTCTAATCTAAAGAGAGGAAAGTAGCGAAGGTATATTGCACGTAATATGAAACTAGAAAATGTTTAAAATATTGCAATTGCTTTGTTAATTAACTCAATATTATCCGCATAGTAATAGTGTATTCGGGTCCCAGTGGTTGTTACGTAAGAACCAACAACTATAAGCTATAACTTTAACAACCATCAACTTCCATTATTGTATCAAAGTACAACTTATATATAATCCTAATAAAAAATTTAAATTCTTAAAGGAGGATAAAATTTAGTTATAAGTATCTTAAATATGTTCCATCTGATAATTTATTAATTTCTTAACAGAAGTCTTGATTTTCTTTTTCTATTTATGACATCAAACTTTGTTAGAATTAGGGTGTGGTCAGAATTTCTTATTGAAGTAGTTGAAGAATTCTAATTAAAGTATACGTCAAGAATAATTTTAATTGAAGTGATATTAGAGTCCTATGTCAAGTGGAAGTTCTATTTTGGAAACTCATTGGAAATTGAAAATTGGTATTAGACTTGAAGAAGAGTTCAGAATGATAAAATCAACTAGAAAAAGAAAAAGAAGAAGAAGAAGGGCAAAATGCCCGACGTCGGCGTTCCTGTTTGATGTTTTGCCTTGGGCGCCCAGAGGTGGCGCCTCTGTTTCGGGATTTTCGTGTTATTTTTTTCTTTTTCGTTTTGAACTCAATTGTTTGGGTATCCTACTTCATCAATAACTCTACTATGAGAGTTTGAACGTCCCCTACATATTTTCTATAAATATTAGGCTCTTTTATACAATTTTATAGTGTAAGAATAGTGTGAGAAAATTGATTACTAACTTTTAGGATTATTGTAATATTTCTCCATCTTTATTATTTGTAGTGTAATAAAATCTCTTAATTATTCTACTATATTTTCTTATCTTTTTTTTTTTACTTGTGATCAAATACTTCATTATTGTGTCATATAATTTCAACATCTCAATTTGGTGGTTAGTTTCATATCAAGTGGTATCGAGCGATACGTGATCATTGAATTCCCAACAATTGGTATCAAAGATTCCAGACATAATTAACACAGCAAATAGTATCAGAGCCTAGGTTCAGCAGTTCTGCAAGAGCGCAGAGTTTAATTTGTTCGAGATTTTTGTTCCTGATGGCTTCCATGAAGTATGACATTCCGCTTTTAGATCGAAACACTAGATTTTCGCTATAGCAGGTTAAGAATGTATGTAGTACTCGCACAAAAGGATTTGGATGATTTGTTGCTGGAAATTGACAAGATACCCTCAACTTTGACCGTGGAGGAAAAATTACGCAAGTATAAGAAATCAGTTTCTCACATTTATCTTCATTTATCGAATATCATTCTTCAGGATTTTTTGAAAGAGGGTACAGTAGTTGCTTTATGGTTGAAGTTGGAGCAATTGTGCATGACTAAAAGTCTGACAAGCAAGTTATATCTTAAGCAGCGTTTATACTCTCATCGAATGATAGAAAGATGATCATTAGAAGATCACCTAACTGTATTTAAAGAGATTGTCGCTGATTTAAGAATTTTGGAAGTAAAGTATGATGAGAAGATTTGGGCTTGATCCTATGGTGTTCGTTCTCCGCTTCATTTTTTTCATTTAGAGACATGTTCTTATATAGTCGTGGTACTCTCACCATAGAGGGGGTATATGATGCTTTATTTTCAATAGAGAAGATGAAGCATCTGGTATCTAAGGTCAGAGATAGAAATACTTTGTTGCTCATGGCTGTTATAGAAGGGACAGATCGAATTCTAAGTTCAGTAATTAGATTTGTAACTTCTGCAAAAAGATGGGGCACATTAAGAAAGATTACTACAAATTGCAAAATAAAAAAAGGTTGGCTGTAAGTCGATATGTGAAGTAATTAGAGACTTCAAGTGAAACGGATCTCGTAGAGAACAATGTAAGTGGGGGAGATCTCTTGGCTATATCTGACATCGAGTCTAAATCAGAGGATGATTGAATTTTGGATTCAGCATGTGTATTTTCATATGTATCCTAATAAGGACTTAATTACTATATATAAAATCGTTTTCAAAGGTGTCGTGGTTTAAAATCAAAGCCTTTTAGATGAGAAAGTTGAGTATGTTTTAATGGCAAGTAAATGTATCGATTCAAGAGTTCAAGTTATGCATGACACTATCTCTTAATAAGAAAATTGTGCACATGTTAAGTATTTGGTTAAAAATAATGTGTACTTGAGGGGACTTACTAAAATAAAAAGTGTTTCCACGAGGATCATATGAAAATCTAGCGAAGATTTAAATTGCAAACTGTTTGTACAATTATATATGATGGAAGTTAAGGACCAATTTACTATTTTTTAAAGGTGAAAATTGAGTCGAAGTGGTGTAATATTTTCACTTGAAGTGATGTCTACTCATTTAAATTTCAAACTTTAAATGAATTAAAGAATTTATTCCCAATAGATACTTATATCTTCAATGCATTCCACCATAATTTTAATTACATGAGTAACTTTTGTAATTGTGCATCGACACTACTAGGTTGGACCTCCTATCTTGTTAATAAAAAAGGAATGGAGGTATTAATTATATTTATATTATATTTTCAACAGATTAGATTGAAAGTTCTAATTAGCTTTCGCAGTTGCATTTCATAATGGGAATTACCTAAATTGAAATTTCATAAATAAGTAACTAGCGGTGGATGGTAGATTAATATGAAACTCATCCATTAATTAATTAATTAATCAACTAACACAGCAAGAAAAACTCTGCGAATTTAAAGTTGATACTGCTAGGATTTGCCAATAATTTTGGTATGATATGATCTTTAGTTATGTGTATTATAGAAGACAAAAGTAAGTAACCAAATTATTAAATATATAATATAAAAAAATATTCTGTTCTCTTTAAAATTTTACTTTTATAAGATTAATAAATATTCATACAATAGGAGGACGCATATGTTAAATTTCTATTTTAAAAAATGTCAATTATTGTTTGGCAAAAGCATAGTGGGAGGATAACAAAAGGTTAAGGGTCACATCCTATCAAGTCCCTCTGGCTATCAAGACTGCCCTAACCATTATTATTAGAATAAAGGCCATCAATCTTTCTTAAAATATTTACCATGAGATATCAAATAGAATTGCCTGTTTATTGTCGATTCTTCAAATTCAAATATTGAGCTTAAATAAACATTAATCATTATTAAGAACGAACCAAATTTACATGACTTGGATGTTTTAATGGCAAGTAAATGTATCGATTCAAGAGTTCAAGTTATGCATGTCTCTATCTCTTAATAAGAAAATTGTGCACATGTTAAATATTTGGTTAAAAATAGTGTACTTGAGGTGACTTATTGAAATAAAAAGTGTTTTTACGAGGATCATATGACAATCTAGCGAAGATTTAAATTGCAATCTGTTTGTGCAATTATATATAATGGAAGTCTAAGGACCAATTTACTATTTTTTAAAGGTGAAAATTGAGTCAAATGGTGTAATATTTTTTCACTTGAAGTGATGTCTACTCATTTAAATTTCAAACTTTAAATGAATAAAGAATTTATTCCCGATAGATATTTATATCTTCAATGCATTCCACCATATTTTTAATTACATGAGTAACTTTTGTAATTGTGTATCGACGCTACTATGTTGGACCTCCTATCTTGTTATAAAAAAAAAAAAAATAAGGAACGGAGGTATTAATTATATTTATATAATAATTTCAACAGATTAGATTCAACATTCTAATTAGCTTTCGCAGTTGCATTTCATAATGGGAATTACCTAAATTGAAATTTCATAAATAATTAACTAGCGGTGGATGGTAGATTAATATGAAACTCACCCGTTAATTAATTAATCAACTAATACAGCAAGAAAAACTCTGCGAATTTAAAGTTGCTACTGCTAGGATTTGCCAATAATTTTGATATGATATGATCCTTAGTTATGTGTATTATAGAAGACAAAAGTAAGTAACCAAATTATTAAATACATAATATATAAGATTAATAAATATCCATACAATAGGAGGAAGCATATGTTAAATTTCTATTTTAAAAACTGTCAATTAATGTTTGGCAAAAGCATAGTGGGAGGATAAAAAAAGTTTAAGGGTCACATCCTATTAAGGCCCTCTGGCTATCCCAAATGGCCAAGGCTGCCTAGCCATTATCATTAGAATAACTAAAAGGCCATCAATCTTTCTTAAAATGTTAGCTATGTGATAACATATTGACTTGCGTGTTTGTTGTCGAGTCTTCAAATTCAAATATTAAGCTTAAATAAACATTACTAATCATTATTAAGAAGGCAATTTATGCTACTTAATTAGCATCCGGCATACTTAAAAGAAAGTTTTGCACCTGATTGTATACGACTCAAAAATTTCCCCACGCAACATCGAGCATAAGATATTCCGTGGAGGCCAAAAATTATCGAAGAACATCGTTAATTATGAATGAAATTTTGGTGCAGTGTATAAAGTTTTAACTTCTTTTCTTACTTAATATTCTACAATAGTATAACATAGCGTAGTAGTGATTAACAATGCACTAATGAATATTTAAGTATTCGACTTCTTCTGTATCTCGAAAAAATCCAAAATTAACACGCCACTGTCCTATTAGGGTACGGCAGAATTTATAGGTATTATGAAGTAAACAATACATATAATAACATTTTGATGGTCCCTTCTAATCCAAAAGCTAAGTGCCCTTTGAGTCATCAAATTATGAATATAATAGAAAATTAATACTTATTATTTCTTAATTAAATTAATAATGGTTAGCTTTACGTATTAATGACCTAGATTTCTTCATCAAGCATAACAATTAATACAATTTATAATTGCATCCCATCATCACAAACTTCTGATCCACTTTTAAGCACTTATGTTGGAGGATTATCCATTAATTCATGCATTTCGTCAACTTTTTAAAATCTGCTAAAAATTTAATTTTAATTCTCATCAAACAAGAGAGGTTATGTCTATAGTATCGTTAACCTCTTCGTTTGAAAATTTAAATTATTAATGAAAATAAAACAAACAAACTTACTTATTTATTTAATTTTATCAACAACGTTCTAGCTTTTTCACGTACATGTCGTATTCCTGTTTTAAATTAAAGACCTGAACTCTATAGCAAATTTTAATAAATAAATTATGTATATTTATTTTAAATCACTTTATGTGAAATTTAAACTTTAAACTACAATGGTAAAGTAGATAAACTTATTTATTTTAATAATATTTATATATAATTTTGATTTATTATGAGCTTATTTGGCTTAAGTATAAGAAGTTTGATTGTTAGATAATTATGTTTTAAAACAAGGAATTTTTTGTTGATTGTAATTGAAAAATAAGTAGGTTACTTATTTTTTTGAGAGTGACTGGCTTTCAAAATAAGCGATATTTTCTTTATAAAAAACCCATTCTGGCTAGTTCCTCATGCTAAGATCCTCTCTTCCAACAAAGCTCAACTCTATCTGCAAAAGAAGCCCTCAATATAATCAACCTGCATGATTCCATCTGAAACCTCAGCAATGAATAATTTATCTGCTCTTCAAAACCCCTTACTTTTCCCTGCTGATTTCGGCAACTCGCCGGCATTTCAGTTCAGCAGATTCTTGCCAAATTTACAAAATTGTCATATATCTGTTCCAGTGCATGAGTTCACACCAACCTCCTCATATATTAGCAGTAATTCAACCTCTGATGAAGCTGATGACAATCAGATCAGTATAATTGACGAGAGAAAGCAACGAAGAATGATATCTAACAGGGAATCTGCTCGAAGATCAAGGATGAGGAAGCAAAGGCAGCTTGATGAGCTAGGGGCTCAGGTTTTCCGTCTTAGAGCCGAGAATCAGACTCTCATGAAGAAGTTGAATCGTGCATCGGAGAGTCGGGATAGGGTTGTTCAAGAGAATGAACGGCTCAAGGAAGAAGCTTCTGATCTTCGCCAAATGCTGATTGATCTCCATATTGGCGATTCGTACGCTAGTTTTAGAGATTTTCTTGAAGATATACCTTGCAACACAGCTCATCTCATGGCTGAATTTTCTAACCCGTCCATCACTACTGCCACAAATATTCTTCACTAAGCTGTTTTTATAAGAGAGGGTTATCTTTTTACTTTCTTAGTTCCTTTCTGTGTTCGTAAATTAAATAACAACTTGAGTTTTTAGACCATCTGGTACCTCACAGCAGGCAAATGTCGTTAGTTCAACTCTCACCCTGCCTGCTTAAGAAAAAATATTCGTGTAAAGCTTGTGATGATCACATAAATCCAGCCTACAAGTGAAAGAGGTGATAACAGTTTAAATGAATAAAAGTGTCTATTTTAATAGTTTTATTTATTTTTTTGATAAAACAATAGTTTAAGCTTTTAAATGAGATTGTTGATCAACATGGTATTGACCGCACCCATGTTGAGGGAAAAGTGTATGTATGGAAAATTGTACATGGTGGGTTGGGCTGTGATGAAAAGAAAGTGAATTAGATATATTCACCAAGGCCAAATTAAAAACAATTTAAACTTTCATATCTTAAAATCTTTAAACTTTTAGGTGAACTGATACTAATCGTGTTCTCGTACTCTTGGGGCAGCATGGGGCAGCATGAGTCATTAGCAAGTGTTTTATATATTAAACATACATGTATATACCAGCCAAGAATTGGTTAAGTGCATGAAATATGAAAAATTCAGATAATCTCGCGGCACAATTATTCAACCATTAGTGGAGAGAAGTTAATGAAAACAATATTCCCTTTGATCCCTAATGGATAAATTAAATAATCAATAGTAAGTCATAACTTTCCAATGATCATTCAGATTAATTACCCCACCAGGATCAATCATACGTCAGTCACATCGAAGAAAAAAGTATTTAAGAAGAAAAACAGGTAAAAATCTTATTTATTAATACCATGATAAGTTGTATCTAATTTTGTGGGCTAAATGTGAAGGAATAAATCTTAATTGACAAAAATAAGTTTGTTTGATAAAAAAAAAAAATTTATTTGTCAAAAAGACTAGTTAAACTTCAATTTTAATCACATATGTCATGAGAACTCGTTAACTTTTATCAAGTTTTAGTAATGTC
Organism: Fraxinus quadrangulata; assembly: GCA_903798255.1. Taxonomy (NCBI): domain Eukaryota; kingdom Viridiplantae; phylum Streptophyta; class Magnoliopsida; order Lamiales; family Oleaceae; genus Fraxinus; species Fraxinus quadrangulata. Next base: position 7,884 of record CAIGRB010007742.1, on the reverse strand, counting down.
GTATAAATTATTAACCAATATATAAGGTTTGAATTATTTTTCTTAACAAAGTTGAAATTTTAAGATAAAACCCTATGCCTTAATATAGTACAGAATCCATTAAGATCAAATGAGTATTTAATCTCATTATTATTAAAAAAATGAGGATATGATTTAAAAATTGGCATCCTCAAACGAGTTACCATCTTACAAAGGAATGTTAAAATTTCATATCAAATAAGATTAATATTAACTAATATATAAGGGTTTGAACTACCACTCTTAACAAAGTTGACATTTTAAGATAGAACACCGTGTCTTGATATGGTATCCGAATCATTAAGTTAGAATGAGCAATTCGATCCGTCTAAAAGCTTAAACGAACATAGATTACAAGAGTGGTGTGCTCAAACGAGTCACCATCTTACATGGACATGTTAAGGACTAAATCTTGCATTTCTTATATGTAAATATGAAATCAATAAATAAGAATTTGAATTACTCCTCTTTACAAAGTTTAACATTTTAAAATGAAACGTCAAATCTTAATATTAAACATGGACAGAGTGGCTTGGCCCTCAATTGCTGAGGCCCCATGGCCAATGTTGGGTTGTAGTGCAAGCAGTGTGGGACAAATGGTGGTGGAGATGCTGGTGATAGTGTCTTATAATTCAACAAACTACCATAAGAAGCAAAACAATAATTCTAGCCCCTGTTTTTTCATCTTTTTGTGAGGGCAGCAATTTGTACCTTGCCTTTATTATTTACCTTATCAGATATCAAATAGATAACACTACGATTTAGGTGTTTCCATTTCCTCGTCTATGCTTTGGTTTATTGTCATGTCGCGTTTTTTATTTTATTTTTCATTTTGGTACTTGATATGGTAAATTGGAATGCACTAATACATAAGAATGATAATAAATATTTGGTGACAATATTATGTATAGACACGATTTGATAAAGTGACACAATTTGGCCACACAACAATCGCAAATATCTTGCACATAATTTTGCCAGTGTCATTTTTCTTGTACACTTGTTCTTTTATCTTTGTCTTAATCCTCGTCTCTAAAACATGTTGGAAAAATTTTGTGTATGGAGTGACAAAAAACGTCGGAAAATTCTATAAATTACCTTTAAAATTCTGTAAAAATTTCGGTAGAGTAATAGTAGGAAATGAACTCCAAATAAATCATAAAAAATGTGCAGTATAACAGCAATAATATCAAAGTCAATGTAAGTGTTTAACACTTTGTCCTTAAATCTAATTTGCACCCGCAACGGTGCCTACGGTTTTTGACAATCAACTCCCAAAATACAACGACTATCTTTTTGTGTAAGTAGCACTACAATACACAAGAAAGGCGAACCAGAACTTGGTTTACGAACTCTAGTATGCAAAGTGAAGAAAATCAGAATTTATGCAACAAGAATGTAAGAATTTGATTGAGAAATTAGAGAAAATGAATGTTATATAATTGCATATCATTAGTGTGTAGATTAGGACGTCCATATGGTTCTATTTATAGACATTGAAAGATTGTGGACGAAGTAATTCGAGCCAAAACACAACAATCGTGCGTCTCCAGATTTTCACCGGATGTCCGCCCGCTACGTCGCTCAAGCAACGGTATCGTCCGATTTTCACATTTTTCCTTTCAATTTTGGACCATAATTTCTCATTCATTCAAAATTAGTTTTGAGACACTATGTCGATCCCCGTTCTTTCGGGGGCGAATCCCCCATTTCGAAGCAACAAAGAACAAATAAACGGGTTACGTTTTGGCATAAAGTCACACTTTTCAAAGTTTGATTTTCGATTCTTAACCAATCTTTCTCGTCTTTTAAACAAATTCCCAACAAAACATTGATAAAGATTTGCCGATTGTTGTGCTACTCATCGAAACTATGTTGAAGAGCTGTAGTGTGGCAACAATTTCAGATACCATACGAATTCTACATCCCTAGCTAGCTAATAGAAGTTTTCATCTGGAGTTAGGGGTGGCAAAAAGGACGAGTAACTCGTCGACTTGGCTCATCAAAGCTTAGCCCATGCAACAATTTCAAATATCATATGAATTCTACATCCCTGGCTAGCTAATAGAAGATGTCATCTGGAATTAGGGGTGGCAAAAGGGTCGAGTAGCTCGTCGACTTGGCTCATCACAGCTCGGCCCTAAGCAAGGCTCGACTCGTCGAGCTAGCGAGCGGCTCGCGGACTCATAAAAAATGTGAAGAAAAAGTGAAAAATAAATAAATAAATAAATAAATAAAACACAAGCTCATGGGCTCCGCTTGGCTGCTCACGAGTTGCCACAATTATCTGGAGTGGATACTAATATGCATGTGTGCTCGAAATCGGTTGATGGTTCTGAATTTGTTCTTTTATAGTTTTGGGGTTTTGAATTTGAAAAGTAGAAGGTAGAAAAAGTTTCTTCCTATCTCTTACATAAATCGTCTAGAATTCTTGAACGAAATTATTTAGAATCTCGATCGATGGAAAATCTCCGCCATTGATCAACCTAGCTTTGAATTATGACAAATCAGTGGGCGTTTCTCCATTTGGTTTTCTTGTGGTGCACCTGAAGGTAAATTTCATCAGTGGTCGGTGAACTTTTAGTGAAATTTCAATTAATTTTCCTCAATTAGATGGTCAATTAACTTCAATTTAGTTTCCAAATTTTACCAGTCGTCCCCTTTTGTCTCCAACAATGGGAATTGCTTAACTCACTCATACTATAACAGATCTTTCATGCAATTTGTTGTGTACAATGTCAACTTATCGCTGCATCATGTCATAAAGTATCTAAAAAATAATTTAACCTATTAAGTACATGAAAGATTAATTATGTTAAAGTAGCTAACTAAACAATTTACATCTGCACGGAAACTGTAGGTGACAATATACGTGACATAGGGGGTGATATTTTGATATTAAACCGAAGTTGAGTGACCCAATTGATAGAAAATAAAAGTTGAGTAACCCAATTAAAATTATGTTGAAAGTTAATAACTGCAATGAAATTTTACCTAAGCAATTCATCTTCTGCACTCAGGCCAATTCTAGCATGAACCCGACCCAATATATTGGTGTGATAGGCCACGACAACACGGTATGACAGGCTTTGGTTACGGTCCATTTAAGAATATATTCTAAAGTTTTTTTT
>CAIGRB010007741.1:8353-25219 GCA_903798255.1 Fraxinus quadrangulata | reverse complement strand
AAAAAAAATAAAAATATGCAACCCATCCAAAATTCATCTTCTTCCCTAAATTCCCTAGATGTATGGTTGAAATTTTGAATAAAAAATAATTTTCAAAAAATTTCTCACAAACAAGCTCTTTAAGTTCAAAAATGGAGCTATTCTCTGTCTTAAGATTTTGTGAATCAAATTTAAGATAAATTTGAAATGTTGTCAAAATTGGAGCCAACATATAGTTTTGGATATTAGTTCAATAAATATGAAAATTGTTTCAAAAAAGTTGAGCGCAAGTGAGTTCACTCATAAATGGTTAAGTTTACCTGAATTTTTATTTATTTATTTTCTTTGATATATACTTATCAAGGGCTTGATCATTTGAATCTTGAATTTTTTGGAATAATGTCTTTCTTGTTCGATAAAAAAACATAAATATCAATCCAATTATAAATTCAAAAAATAAATATATTAAGGATGTGTTTGAGCCACATTATTTTAGAAGAATGTATTTTGGAATAGTAGATTGATGGAGAATTTGTGGTTGAAAAATAAGGAAAAGTTATTGATGTGATGAAAAATATTATTTTATTGAAAAATGTGTGGTTGAAAATGAGTAGAAGAATGAAAATGAAAATTTTAATATGTGTCAAACAGGGGATAAATCTAATCTAGCATAAGNCAATCCAACTATTCACTACGCTCATCTATCGATTTCAGGAATGTTCTCATTCTAACTTTTCAATATGTGTAGTTATTGCCATCAAACTATGGCAGGACGGACAATCAACTACTCATCTAGAAAACTATAGTCAGGAATCAAATTTGCACTCTGATACCACTTGAAAGTCACGCAAGTTCGACCCTAAAAACACTTAGAGCAAATGAATGTGTGTAAATTCAGAATTAAAAATAGTATCAATTAATATTGCAACACTTCACAATAAATAATTAATCTAGATCTAGTTCACATGAATTAACTATCCTATGTTGAATAGCCGATTTTTATTAAATCAATAACGTAACAACACAAAGAATTGATTGATAGCCTAAAAATAACTAACTAGAATGTGGTTAATTTTTTTTCAAAACTTTTTCGTAAAATTAATTCAAATTTAAGTAAGTTGAGAATGAATAAATCAATCAAACAAAATATCTACAAGTACGAAAACAATAAGTAAAAGAAAAAAGAGTGTGCAAACGATATATTGTGGAGGTTTGATCCCAACCAATGATCTACGCCTTTCGTTGCTAAGTTCTTCGTCGTGAGTAAGACATTTTCACTAAATTCGATTGATTTACTGTGCAATTGAAACCCTTCTGACAACTTACAAACAAGAAGTATCGATCATTATGTAATATTGAGTTTTATAGGATCACAGTATGACCCACAAATTTAAAGAGGAATGATCTTACAATTTGAAAATTTTCTCTTAATAAATGATATAATCAAATTAAGTACAAAAAGAGAAATATGCTAACACTTTAATGAATAGTAATGAATGAAATTCAAGTGTTAGGTGAGAAAAACTTTGAAGAGAAAAATGTTTTTCAAAAGTTGATTCAATTAAAAGTTTTTCTTAATGATTTGATAAAGATAAATGTGATGTATGATCAATATAGTTTAGCTTAATAATATCTCGATTAAATGCTCTTAAAAGTGTTGCAATGAATGCAAAATGAAATGACATTTAGAGAGTTCAAAACGCCAAAAATTATAAATAACCGGATTAGCAATCTGGACGTCCTCATTCTGAATCGGACAACCAGGTAGCCGTTGTACTTCGAAATCAAAATGGTTTAAAAAAAGTGACAGTTGGATGAACCGAACTTCCGCATGACCCAATCAGACATCCAATTTGACAGAAAATTTCGAATTTTTCTTTCTTGATTGTTTTGAAAATTATAGGTTTTTTAAGGCGTTTTTCACTTTATTCAATGTAAGTGATATTGTAATGAGTTTAAATATCAAATTGAAATACTTACCTTTTGAACGATAATTTTTATACATGTTTTTTATGAAATACATTTTTTGTGTTTATTGGGTTTTTAATATTTCATTGCTAAAGATTGAAGTATTGTACCTTACACATGAATGCAAAACATCTTAATCTTATATTTTCGATGTTTGATTATTGAAGTTCTTTGTCTCGAATAATTTGTCGTGAATGCTTAGCTTCCATCTCAATTTTTATTAATCGTCCAATGCTAGTCTTTTGGTAGTGACATTTTTGTCCCTAATCAACGAACTTTGCAACAATAGCTACAAAAGCTTAAATTAATTTTTAGAAATCAAATTTAAATTCTTTGTTATGATCAAAATTTTAAGGACGAAATTAATCATATGTAACAACACAATGTTCGAGCCTATTTCTAGAACTATTCAAATTTAGCCATGTTTAAATGATTTGTGAACAAATTTTGTAAAAAGTATTTTCTGAAAAAAAAAATTGATTGAAAAATAAGAAAAATTTTGAATTTATTTATAAAATTATTTTATACAAAGGATGTATAATTAAAAAAAATCTGAAAAATAAATAAATAAATAATAGACCAACTAGGCTCAAGAAATTATCAAACTGGAGAAAACCCGTTCATATGGATATTACCCAATAACCCAATATAGCCCATTTCTGTCAGCCATATTCTCTCTCTATGTTCTCCTGCTGACGCTGTAACAAAATTGCACTTTCTCTCTCTCTCTCGCACACACTCAACAAGTACTTTCGCTTTTCTTGCCCTCAGAATTTGGAACTACTGAACTATTTTTCAGCCACTTATAATTTACGGTTCTGAATGTCTTAGGACTTTCTTCAGCGATAATACTCTTCATATTTCTCAAGGTATCTTGCTTCTTTATGTTATTTTCTTGAATTTGTTGATATTGTTATTATTTGCTTAATGATGTTGTTAAGAATGCTGAAGTTAATTTACATGGGAGATGGAATTGGAAGTGTAATTATGGACAATATGACTTGTATAATGGTTTGTTTGCATATATTAACTATTTATGGAAACTGTTCGTTGGGTATATATTGTGAGAATGCGATTTTGACTGCAATTTTGTTATACATAGTTCTGGATTTTCTATTTTAGTGAGGAAAAAAATATTGACTAGAATTTATAGGGTTTTTTATTATTGTTGTTGTTGTTATTGTTGTGGGATTCGTTATTTACAAGTTAGGGTTGCCATTTATGTGGAAAATATTCCATTTTCGTTTATTACTTTTAGGTTATGTATTATGTTTTTTGCAGTAAAAATTAGGTGGAAAATATGGCATTTTTGTGTAGTTAGGAATTAAGATGATGCAGGACTTAACAGAGGCTTGTGATTGAAATGAACTTTGCAGAGATCAAAGGGTTTAAATATCTCTACCTTGGTCAAGATAATTCCAACATTGTAATAGCATTTTTTAACATTAGCATGGTTCATCAACGGATAATGGAAATGTTCACATTCATATGCATGGCAAGGTGCCTGGGAAATAAAGACACCAAATACGTCTATAAAATAGATGGGCTGTGAACTTTCTTTTGAATCAAAACGAAATTTGACTTTTCTTTGCCTTTTGATTTCATAAGAAAAGGGGGTCTTCAGGTTGCTTGTTTTGTTAGATATTTTTTTACCATTGAAGTTGTATTTTTCAGCGAGGTTTTATATTTTGTGTTTGGAAAATGCAACTGATAATAGCATTGTTCAACATTAGCATGGTACATGAACGAATATTTGAAAAGTTCACATTCAGGCAAAATGACAAGGTGTGCGGGAAATAATGACACCTAATACTTCTATAAAATATATTAGGTGTGAACTTTCTTTTGATAGGAAATAAAAATTGACTTTTCTTTGTCTTTTGATTTTGAGAAAAGATGGTTTATAGGTGGCTTGTTTCATTAGATATTTTTTCCCCCTTTAAGTTGTATTTTTGAGCAAGGTCATATGTTTTGTGTTTGGGAAAGGCAATTTGTTGATTTGTGAGTTATAGAGTATGGACATTATGAAACTGAACAATATGGCTCCCATTTTATTTCCTTCCTAACCCATTAGCCCCACTCCCCCTTATGTTCGTAGGCACTCGCTGGAGACATAAGATTTGAAAGGGAAGTACTGATTATACACAATATATTATTACACACTGTGTGCCATTATATATTTAGAGTGTAATGGTGAAAACAAGTTTTACTTCCTATAGCTAGACTTTTGTGAAGTTTATTAATGTTTTATGAAAGTTGTCTGTCACACAGTCTTGATAATTTTGCTGCATGCAAATGAGATATATGAAAAGGTTATGGGTATGGATGGACTTTATGAAAGGCGTTATCCCGTTCCCATGTACATCGTTGAATTATTAACTATTATTAGACTTGTGCTGCAACCTCAGAATTGTTGGTTCATATTTGAGAGCAGACACATTGCTTGAAAATGCTAAAGATTATATCTATATCTAGTCAATTTGCTAGGGAAATTTAGGGGTTTCCTAAAGTATTATCAGTTTTCTTCAACTCAATTTAGCCCTTGTTTGAGCCTCATTTTGGGGGAAAAAAGTGTTTAATAGTGATTTTTTTGGAGAATGTGTGGTTCAAAAGTAAGAAAAATATTTCGATTTACATGTAAAAATATTTTATTGGAGAATGTGATTGAAAATGAGTTTTGAAAAAATGAGTTTTTGAAAAGATGGGGGCTCAAACAAGGGCTTAAACTGTATTTAACGTACAGGTGTGATTTTAGTGAAATAAAATTTCTAAACTCTGTTTTATATTTTAGACCATGACTCCATGATGTCTTGTTTCAGACTGATGTCTGATTGCTCAAGTCCTCTGATCAACTTTTTGTTGCATTTAGTAATGTTCTACAGTTTCCTAGCAGGTTCTCTTGTATCACTTGAAAGGGAGAAGGCCACAAGTGGACATACTGGCAGAGTCATTATGCACAGGCACTCACCTATTAGGAACCCGAGATCTAAGGGAATCAAAGTTAAGCATGTTCTGCAAATTTGTTTGTTGCTTGCTGTTTTTATTTGGTTATTATATCAAGTCAAGCGTTCCCATGATAAGAAGAAAGAATTTGATCAAATCGATAAAACCTCACTTAGTGGAGGAGCTAGCAATGAAATGTTAAAACTAGGAAGGAAAGATATCCACAAGAAAGAGGAGGAAACGGTTGCAAAGAATGAAAAGCATGAAGCAGAGGAAACCACCGGTGAAGAAGAAGATGAAGAAGAAATAGAAGAGGAACGAGAAGATAAGAAAACTGAAGAAAACGAGGATGATGGGATGGGAGGTGGAGATGACCAGATAGATGAGAGTGAAGAAGAGAAATCTGAAGCTGACGTCGATCAAGGAGATGATTTTATAGATGATGAGAAGGAGAGAGATGAGGGCGATGAGAATGAAAGTGAAGATGGAGATTCTGAAGACAATAATGGTCGAGTGGAGAAGGGAAATCCTTTAGAGGAGAGTGGTGATGACAGAGATTACAGGAGTACACACGAGGCACGCGAGGAAAATTACAAGGCCGATGATGCTTCTAGTGCAGTGACACATGACAGCGAAATACTTACTGATGAAAATGAGAATGGAAGCTTGGGGAACTTAAATGTGCGCACTGAAAAAAATATTTTAGAAGTAGAAAAAAAGGAGAATAATACTGAACAGATCAATTTAGGAGAAGACAGAATAGAGGTAGTAGCTGAAAGTAATGAAATGGCTAAAAGAGAGAAGCAGTCAAATGTAATTACCAATAAAACAAAGGAGAATGTCATGGACAATTCTGAGAGTGGATTATTTTCAAATACTAGAGTGACGGAAGGATCCATTGACCATATTGAAACAATCAACAACTCCACAGAGGTAAGTACAGATGGTCATGATCTGTCCTTGCTGAATGGAAGAGAAATCGTGTTAGGGTTAAATCGGGGTTTGGTTGATGATGGGAATTATAGTCATTACTCAACAACTGGAAACGAGAATGCAAAGTCAAATCTAAATGAATTTCCTAATTCATCTAGTAAAACAGACTCATCTGCATCGGAAAATAACCTGAAATCAGAGGCATCTGTGGAAGCAGGGAATACCACTGGGTCTTTAACAGTAAAGAATGATGCAACTGAGGCTAAGAAGTCCAAAATCAGTGAAGAATCAGGTGGAACAGATGATGTTTTAGACTCGAGAAGTGAAAATTACAAGAATGTCCAGCACGATCCCATAGATTCATCTGATTTGTACATTCCCATAGAGGAGAAAGTAATTCGCATTCATCTTGATACTATCCCTGATATACAAAATGAAGGAACCAAAAGTGAAGGGGCTATAGCAGAATGAAGATACAGAGTAGTGTTACACGGCTAGTTTTGTCAATGCTCACAAGTCGAATTCATGCTTGTGTGTTGAAGTTTTCATGTTATCTTTGTTTTAGCCCACAAGTTGGGCTCTAGAAAGTGCATATTGATTGCATATAGTATGTGCTAGAAAATATATTTTCACCGTTATCTGCAAAATATAGGCACATTGATGTTATCGAAGTTAAAATCCGTATAATCAATATCTAGTTCATTCCTGCTTTATTTTTGTCTTCAAAGTTTGCAAACGTCGATGTGGTGATACAAGTCATTGAGAAACTAGAACTAGGTAGACTGATTCGAACTCTGAGATGGTGGATTAATTTTAAATGCCTGGTCTGGATATCTGTGGAGGAGTGGATAAGCGTCAATGCATGGTCTAAGATATCTGTGGACTCCATTGTGAGACTGACTTTGGTTTTGTTTGACAGCGGATGATGGAGAATGAGCTCCTATTTAGAGCATGATTGTGGCGGCTTATGATAAAAATAAATAAGCTCCAAATGTTTGACTTATTTATTTGGAGCTTATTTTGACTTCTTTTAAATGTATACAAGTCCACATTTAAAATAAGTTCACTTGGTGCTTATTTTTAAGCATAAATCACCCTGAAGAATTCAAACGTCAAACTTACCTGAGGGTTGCTGTTAGTTATCAAGATGTGATAGTTTGAGTGGTGCTGGGTTTTATGAGATGGTAAATACTATGTGAATTTATTTGATAATTGTGACAAATATGAAATAACTGAGCTAGACATTATTAAGAAAGAAAGAAAGGAAAGAAAAAATGTTAAAATCTAGTGTAATATATTGACAAATCAAGTTCAATTTTAAGTATTAAACATGCTTTTAATGTTTCGGGAAAATGTGAACAGTATTTTTATCGTTCTTTTTAGAGTTCAAGATAGGATGCGTGCAACTTAAAAAATTAAGTTTGTTACTAATATTTGACATGGTGAGGAAAATGGGGAGGTATTGATGATGACTACACAAGCATTCCTAGCTCAGAGAACAAGAAAATTCAAATGTTGGCAAATAGAGTAGGAATAAGGTCTATTCTTTTGAATCACCTCGTTTTAAATCATGTGTTCATAGTTAAATTAAAGAACTTTGCTTATTTTGATATTAACTTGTTTGAGCTCCATTTTTATCAAAAAAAAAATTTTTTATTTTTTGAATAGTATATTGATGGGGAATGTGTGATTAAAATATAAGAAAAATTTTTAAATTTACGTGTAAGATTATTTTATCGAAGAATGTACGGTTAAAATGAGATCAAAACACTATTCAAGAATGTTTTTTTTTTTTTTTTTAAATCAAAAAAGTGGGGCTTAAAAACTCTTGAATAAAAGTATTTTTGTTCGAAACTAAGAAAAAGTTTATATATTCATGGAGACGTAGAAAAGTTTGATTGGACTGCCATATACGCACATTCATACATTTCTTCACCAGTCATCCCTATAATTTATCACCCTCCTTTGCTGCTCTTCATATAATTGAGGTAATTACTATAATTTATTGTTTTACTTTTCTGTTTATTTCATCACGGATAGGGTAATTTCGTGTTAAAAATCAACTAGTTCAAGTGAATAGTCATGAAAAAATGATTAATCTGTCATGTAACTAACCCTAAATTTAGTGAAAACAATACTCGTTTATTATTGTTGAAATTTACGGAGCTGAATACTGTGCAATCAATTTAATGCACATAAATTTACATATGGTTTGGTTTTCGCCTTTTACTATTTACATATGTAGTGTTCGAATGGCAGATTTTCTTCCGTGCTGAAGGCTTCCTTGATTTTATCAATGATTTGAAAACCGGCTCAAAAATTGATCCAGTTATGACCTAGAAACTGTTTGTGAAAAATCAGAATGAAACTCGGAAGAACTTTGAAAGTGCTCTGTTATGAATATTCTTGCCGTCATCCTAAATAAATAAATAAAGAGGAGGAGAATCTTAGGAGGGTTATGCTGATATAAAAAAAATTTTGTGTGGATGAAAATTAACTAGTTCAATCTATTGATCATTGACTCTTTGACTTTTTGGATAACTGTGAGTTTTAGTACATTGATTTCTGTTTTTTCTCATGATATTGTGCTATGAGTTCTTTTTTGTAAGCCTATTGCCTAATTTATGTAACCAATCAATGATTTTGAGGTAAAGGATATATGAATTGTCGATGATGACGATTTTGTGATACTATTATGTGTTTTTATCTCTCTTTTCGAGTTTTCTATTTTAGGTTTAATCTTTAACTGTGCATATTTTGATCTAATTTTTTATGTTGATCGCTTGGGATGGTGGGATTTTCAGAGAGACAGCTTCCTCTGCTGAATTCATTTCATAATAAGTTTCTTCCTTGAACATATGAGAAGATTCCCTGTCAGAGTTCACTAACCGGGTCTTGTTGTGCAGGACTGTTCATATAGAATGCCATCAGCAATTCCTGATCCGCCTGAAGACGATGAAGAACCATTCGTTGAGGTTGATCCAACGGGCAGGTTTGGGAGGTACAGTGATCTGCCGGGCAGTGGTGCTGTGAAGAAGGTTTATCGAGCATTTGATCAACGTGAAGGAATTGACGTGGCCTGGAACCAGGTTTGACTCAGGAACTTCAGCAGTGATCCATCTGTTATAATTAGACTTCACTCGGAGATCTAGTTGCTAAAGACACTGAAGCATGATAACATCATTGTTCTCTACCATTTTTGGAAAGATGTAGAGAAAAATACTTCGAATTATATCACCGAGGCATGTGAATCTAATCTGAGGGAGTACAGGAAGAAGCATCGCCATGTATCCATCAAAGCAATCAAGAAATGGTCAAGGCAAATTCTCAAGGGCTTAGACTATCTCCATACTCATGAGCCCTGCATCATTCATAGAGATTTGAATTGCAGTAATATTTTCATCAACGGGAATGTCGGAAAGGTAAGTACAAACTAACTATTGCTCGAAAATTAACATCATGAATCAATGAAAGTAGGTGCCTCAGGTATCCCTACCTAAATAGTCGTCATTTTCTTCACCTAGGAAATGTCCCTGAAACCCCTCAGTTGATTAAATAATTTTTCACTGCTTAATTCTGGTTCTTGGTTTTCATTAGGCATTATACAAGTGACTAGGCACGTTTATAAATCATATAGACTAATCTTCAAAACATGGTTGATTTCAGGGAGATACTTTTACTTGAGTTAGGTCATTTATGTGGGTGTAGTCCATACTTGACTTTGGGGCTTGAGAATCGTCTTTCCTTTTAGTTTGATATTTGGTATTCGTCAGGATCATCATATTTTTAGTGTGGTCACTATTGCGCGTAATTTTGTTCTTTCTTTTTTCCCTTTAACTTGACTTGGGATTGATCTTATTTACAACATTCTGCAGGTCAAGATTGGAGATTTAGGGTTGGCAACTATGGTTGGAAAGAGTCATGCTGCACATTCATTATTGGGTACACCCGAGTACATGGCACCTGAACTTTATGAGGAGAATTACACAGAATTAGTAGACATTTATTCTTTTGGAATGTGTTTACTTGAAATGGACACATTGGAAATACCATATAGGGAATGTGATAACCTTGCGAAGATATACAAGAAGGTTACTAGTGGGGTGATGCCACAAGCCATGAAGAAAATGAGTGATCCAGAATTGAAGGCATTCATTGAAAGATGCATTGGGCAGCCAAGAATGAGACCCTTACCTTCTCAACTTCTCCAGGACTCTTTTCTTTCTGATGGGATTGGCTTAGATGAGAATGATTTTAATGGCTCAACTCACGCTCAACTACAGTCTCTCGACAAGATAAGAAAATCTAAAGTGTGTATACGCTTTCTTATTCTGTGTCTTTGTATAGGTACAAAAAGTTAAAAAAACTGGTAAGTCGAATTCTATAAATATGTTTCGGCGTTTACTTCTTTCCAAAATAATCCCCATTACTAATACATGAACAAAGGAGATGTTGGGTGGTCCAAGCCTTCTCAATCCCAAAAGCTAGTTTGGAGTGACTTTCCCTCGCGCTTATAAATTGACAGTCACCTCCTTGCACAACCGGTGGGATAACCTCCCCACACATCAGGTCTTGGATGGGGGCAAATTCATCTCTCTCGTGGACTGTTGGGCCGAGATTTGTTGATAATCTGGGCTCTAATACCTATAGCATTGCCACCTAAACCAACATCTCATGTGTCCTTGACCTCGAACCAAAATTGATATCGCCTACATTTTTGTATGACTTTCATGTTGACTTTATTTAGGTGTTACCCAAATTGCATAATACTCCCTGAATTGCCACATTTTTTTCATGACCATTGTTTGATACTACACTTTCCTTTCGATATTAGGATTTTGCCAACCTTTTAGCGTTGTTTGCTTATGTAGTACTTGAGTTTTTTAGGACTGATTGGATGCCTCCTTTTCTAGCACCAATTGTTTCCTGCAATATTCGTTATAAAAAATTGACGATTCATAAAATTAAACTTTAATTCGAGTGTGGGTGTCATCCACCTCCATTCTTGAATAACTTTGAACAAACTTATATATCTACAAGGTTTGATTTTAACCCAATGGTTAATATAGAAGTCTCGTCCATTTCTATCTTGGGCACGAGAATTTCACAATTATAATACAACACAATAAGTAGAGATCAAACATAAAACTCAATTATAATATTCAGTGTATGTTTAGCACATCAAGTTAAACGTACACGAGACATCGTAATTTTCTTCTTTGATTGAATTTAATACTTATTAGAAGTAAAAAGTATATTCTAAAATAATGAACAATTTAATGGAAGATCCAAAATACAGATGCTCCTTTAATTTCTCTACAAGTTGGACACTGTCCACATCACTCACTGCTTTCAATTGTTGCACATTTGTTCCTATGGACCACAAATGGAATGGAGAATACTGTTGGCTACAACCCAATAATTTATTTTGTTCTTTTAGTGCACGTGGATATAGACTCGTGTAAAAAAATCGAGCATCTTCCCTTTAAACGATAGCCAAATAAGTCTTATTCTTAATAATTCGAGTATATTATTTTTTAACTAGGTCTTCTAGAAAGTTATTCGACCAAATTGAAATTTCTTGAAAAGTTTCACCTTTGGTCCTCAATCTTCCAACATTCGAAGGTAAATAAATTGGTCGAAAACAATTCAAATCTTGATTATATTGTCATGTACCAAGTTGTAAAGAAAAATCTAGCTTTGTGGAGGAAAGATGACCATATGGTCGTTAGATTGTGAATATTAAAAATTAACTTACTAGAACAGTAAATTTGAAAGTACAATTTTTGTGCATTCTTTATAGTTTTGACATTGATATTTTTCCCATGGACTAAACCACTTTGCCAGAGGAATAATGTCAGAAGCAGTGCTAGAATCCTAGATGATGAAAGATGATTTGATGAAAAAGATAACTGTGTTTTAACGATCCAATGATAAAGTGACATGTGATATTATATCAATTATTATGTCAATTATTCTGACACTGCATCGTGGTTCTTTTCACATTAGCTTAGCACTACCTTAGCCCACAGGATGCCAAATAAGGCTTTGTCTGTATAGATAATACAAGATGTTCGTTTTCGTACAAAATGAGGTGTAAATTGCAATGCACTTGTCTATTGCCAGATCCAAACCACCTGCCGCCTTCTGTATTCCCACCCTAGAACCCAATATTTTCTTTTCATGCTTTAGTACAAATCATTGGATTCCACTTACTATTTCATGCTCTGAATTAAATAAAAAATTGTAATACTTATGAATCATATTTATAAAAGATAAAATGTTAGAAATGCAACAGTTAACTGGACATCTTGGAAAGAAAGGCACGATTTCGATATAGACAACAAGAGCAGTACTCTATCGAAGCAAACTTTGAATACTATGACCTCAAAATAACATGAGTCGAGTTCGATCGGTGAGAAGAAGACGGTTTCTTCTATTTTCGTACTAGAATGTTATTGGTCAAAGAAATGTGTTTATGGTGGAGTATCGTGTTTCTATGTTCTACATCACTTCGATGCAACTGAGATGAGATATGTAGTGCATAAGGTGAAAAGAAACTTCATTGTAAGTCAATGTTATAATTATGAGTTAAACTCATAAACTTTATTATGGTATTAGAGCGAGTGTACTCAAGATACAGATAATAGTTGTTTGTCTAACTGTGTAGGAAGAGTATTTGCATTCCCAAGATTGTCGCACAAATAAGATGCACAATGTTATAAGGTGAAAGCAAATCTCACATTGTAGGCTACATTTTTTTTTTAACTATGATAAGCTCATAAACTTTATCCTTTAAGCCTACACATAGTGCAAAATAGATCGAGTTGTACAACGTTTCGGATTGAGTGCTATATTCTATTGGAAACAAGTAATGAGATTTTATCATGCCGATTCTTTAAATGTCTCAAATATATTTTTAAAGATAAGAGGGATACCCGCGACTCGAATATATGTTCAAAGATAGAGGGATACCCGACTCAACACGATGAACGTTCAAATGTTTAGCTCATAAACTGGTTTGAGAAGGAAACAAGAACTTGATAAAAAAACTCTGAACAATATACAAATGAATGGACAAATAGTTAAGTACATAGAAAAAGCAAACACACACTCGTTAATACTGTACACTCTAGGAGGAAAAAAAACAGCTTTGGTATGCTGTTTGTTCAATGCAAATCCAAGAATTTAAAACAGATCCCATGGTATTATTCTTGATCTGGTTGCCTCAATTCCTTCCTCAGCTTATGAGAAAACAATCTACAAGCATCCATGCTCAAATCCATTGCAGCTGCCAATGCGACAAAACCTGCAGCATCCTCTGTGCAAGTCACGTGCTGCGCCCCAATTTCGACTGCCGGTTTGCTGCACTTCCCATTGCCTTCGACAGTGGATGACATTACGAATCCTTTATACAAGAGATGTGCCCACGAACTGGATCCCTGTGTAGATCCAAGTTCCGAACCGGAACTAGACACAGAACTGATATCAAAGCTGCTATTAGGACTAGTCATGGGGGTCGGGCCTGTGGTTACGTCTATACTGAATTTGCCTCCAGTTTTTGTGCTAATTGTCGAATTGGCAAGTGGAATTGAGTCTATGCCGCCATCAGGGATGAGTTCAAAACGGTAGCCTAGTTGGTCACCACTGTTGCGCTCACGCCAAGCCTCCAGACGGCCCCAGGGTGTCCAGGTGTTGTGGCCAGGACGAAGAATGAGCCACGCTCCGGGATTTGATCTGCTGACCCTATTGCTGCCCTGTGATGGCACGAATGGTGTCACCATTGATGCAGCAGCTACGGGTGAGCCTGAGAGGTCGTGAATAGTGATCGACCATCCCTTTCGCTCTTTTGTGGATTGTTCATCTGCTGTAGATGAACTGAAGCAGCTTGTTGATGTGCTTACTTCTGTA
Organism: Fraxinus quadrangulata; assembly: GCA_903798255.1. Taxonomy (NCBI): domain Eukaryota; kingdom Viridiplantae; phylum Streptophyta; class Magnoliopsida; order Lamiales; family Oleaceae; genus Fraxinus; species Fraxinus quadrangulata. Next base: position 11,485 of record CAIGRB010007741.1, on the reverse strand, counting down.
GACCTGTTACATAAAATGAGGCTAACAATAATTAAACAGATGCTAAATAAAATCGAATCATATGGAACAATCCGTAAACAAGAAAATGAGCCATGTGATTAAGATCAGAGACAGCAAACAGGAATAATAGAAGTATTTGTATGATCCTTAACAGATTGTTAGAAAAATCTTTACTAAACCGCTCCAAGAATGCCTTAATCCCAACAAGTTTTAGGTAGACTACAAGAATCTTTTTTTTTTTTTTTTCCGTTCAACTAGCCACTTCTGATTTCTGATTCAAAATTAAAATTCTAAAAAACCNAACAATTTTTATGTAAAATAAAATAATCTTTTTTTTTTTTTTTCCGTTCAACTAGCCACTTCTGATTTCTGATTCAAAATTAAAATTCTAAAAAACCCTAAATATCATTTTTTAATACATAAACCAACAAACAGTAAGGAATATCGAATTAAAGTACTCAATTCCAGGAATTCAAAATGTTAAAACTGAAAAGCAAAAATTAGAATTCAAAATATTACCTGGATCTCAAATTCCTCTCTCCAGAATTTCTGAAACTGAATTTGCAAGTAAAAACAGGCTGTTTAACATTTCCATTGACCTGAAAAACTTGAGGACTGCACTCTGGTTCTCCATCAAACTGGAATACAAATCTTGGATCAGGCTCTACTCTCACATTCAAATGCAATTTTGCTTCAGAACCATTAATCAAAACCCATCCATTTTGAATCAAGAACCCTCTATTACTGCCACTCTCCAAAACCCCTTTGAAATCCAACTGGAAAACAATACAACCCAAAAGCTTCCCATTTTTCAGAAACCCACAATTTTTCTCCCGATTCCCCTCATAAATCTCGATCTTCAAACAAGGAAATTTCCCATTAGAACTCGATTTTTCCACTAGTTTTTCAAGCTCCGTCTTGCTCAAGTTGAAACAAGCATGGTTCCTGCTTTCAATCGCATCACTTTCTTGAACAAGCAAAGGGACATTCGAATACTGATTATTAAACCCTCTAAGCTTAAACTTACAGTAACAAGATTGCAAAACCGACGAGCCCATAAACTTCAACCCCAGATTCCCCACAACAATCCGAACGAAAGGACACGGATCCATTAGCCCTTTCCTGTAAAACCCTCAACAATGAAACAAGGAATCAAGAGGTTAACTAGTGGTCAAAAGGGTGTATATATATATATATAGAATATACATATGGTGGTAAAGAACAGGCTGGAAGGTGAAGATGCATAGGCATCCGTGCAGAATGAGCTGGTTGCACGCACGCCTAGATTAAGGGGGTGGCGCCAGCAATTGGAATCTATCTGTCAAATCGCAAACAATTCTTACGTAAACTTCTTGTCGTTTTCTTATTACGATTGGTGTTTGGAATGTTTTGATTGGTTAAAATCAAGTAACTAGGTGGGAATTGGATTGGCCATTAATGGTGAACAGCTGTTCGAAGCTATCACTTTTGTGACAGCAAGACTAAGATTGGACACTAGTCTTAAACCAACTTGAACCTGTGGTCCCAATGTTCACCACACCAGTCCGTGTTCTTGATATTTCTTTTTAAAAAAATATATTATTGATTTTCTATTTTTGTACAAGATTGTTTTTATACTTTTTTTTCGAGTTAATCGCTAGGATAAGTTGAGGTGGAATTTTATTACAAACAGTCTCAATCACAAGAAATTATTAATTATATTTTATAACGTTAGCTAAAATAAAATTACAATGAAGGATCCCGTTTTCAAGATTTTTCTTTACTTTATTTTCTATTTTTGGATAATATATTCTTTTTTATACTTTGAATTGTTGTTTTCAATCAAACCATTTATCAAGTTGAGTTGAAATTTATTAATGTTGACGAAAAGGTAAAGTACGACTTAAGAAGGAGGCAAAATCCAAACTCATACTATCATAAATTGTCACTTTTTTATTATTGATTTTCTATGTTTGGACAAAATTTTTTTATATCAATTTATGGTTAGAAAATTGTATTTAATCAAATAACAACCTAAGGTAAGTCGATATTTTATTAATGTTTGAAAAGGTAAAGTATAATCTTAGAAGATTTTTAGTAGATTTTGATAAAAGTTGATGAATTGTGTGGTTGAAAAGTTATGGAATACATAAATATATATAGATAAAATTAATTGTTGACCTTAATTTAAACTAAAATTTGAATTTTAATCGGTATCATACGAAGGCTTAGACTTGCATGATAATTTATTACCTAAACCTGTGACAAGTAGCTAAAAAGTGACCTTGACATCTTTTTGTCTTAAAATAATTATTGTATAGAATTGAGGATTGTAATAGAAAAATAATGAATTTTCAAGGTCCATTTAATAAGAGTTTTGTTATATATGCACCAGGTGTAAAAAACCCCTCACAATAGGGGAGTTCACAAATTTTTTATTGGATGCATGCCCTCATTTTTTGGGAGGCGAGGGAGGACTTATATCGAGGTGTCAACTCTGATATACAAATAGCAAAACCCCATTAATAAACACCATGTAATTCCATGTCTTTCCTTGCTTGACACTTTTTTAAGAAATTGTAAATGCTCCACGCAAAATATAATGGAAGGATTTAAGTCTAAAATCCTTTCACGGTAATCTCACTAAATACTTTAGATGGTATTAAAAACATAGGGGGTGCTTTTCAATCGTAATAGAATCTCTCGAACTGGAACCATCAATTTTGGTTCGATTTAAAAAATTATATAGAATCGAATAGTTTCATTTATAAAATATCTAAAATTTAATGTGTGATTCCGATTCTTGGATATCTGGACCGAAACTCGATTAGGAACCAACTATTTAATGTTTTTATTATTTTACTTTCACACACTGTAAATTATCTTATTCCCAAAAAAAAAAAAAAAAAAATAGTTGAAAGAGAAAGAAAACTTTAGGAAATTAAGGGAGAGTGGATACATAATTTTCTTTACTTTTCTGGTTTAAAAATGTAATCAATTGAATGATTACCCAAATCTCCATTTAACTCAAAAGGAAATCGTGCAAAACAAAGTCTTGCCATATGTCCATAGAAGAGCAGCATAGAAGGACTTAACATATTTTGTTTGCTTATAAGTTATAACCAAAATAAGTAATTAAATACCCTAAAGAGG